>CM035407.1:216736145-216741145 GCA_020310875.1 Ceratopteris richardii
GGGAGAGTCCCATTCTCCTATGGTCTCGTATGGTCATGCACAACTAGAATGACTCTTGTATTTGGAACTCTACACGTAGGCCTGAGAATGATGGGTATCTTGTAACCAAGTCCTCCTCACTCTATCTCTGTATGGCATGCTAGGCTCCCTCTCGAGGGACTCCTTTGGCTTGACCCCTCTCGATCTCGAGCTCATGTGATGAAACTCGAAGTTGCCCAATGATGACTCGGAGGTGGTGTGGTAGTTATGTGTGCATGTAGCGCAGAGTCTCAATGAAACCTTGGTTTGACATTTGAAGAAAATGCGCACGGTAGTGGAGCATTTTTTGTGGCAATGTACTCCTCGGGCTGATCCATGTCCTCTATATGTATGTATGCCATATCTCTTGGCAAATGATCCTATTCCTCTCCTAGCGGGAGAGCGAATAGGTGGGGGCTGCTCGGGAGTTGTACTGTACCGGTGGTAGTTTGTCTATGTCAAATCGATGGTGGGCCATGTCGCGTGATGCCTAGAAGGTTGTGTAAGTGATGTGCTTTGTGTCCATGCTTTTGGAACCTATGTAATAAGCATATTGTCTACAAGAGTGTCTCTACTAGCATCGGTGGTGCAACAAACTTTGCCATGATAATCTCATGGGGTATCGAAGATTTGCTCTGGAAGAGTCATGCAATCATGAGAATCTACATCCTCTCCACTTCTGTCCATGCTAATGTAGTTAACCCTAGTCTCCATATGTCGCTCCATACATGAGTGCGGGGTAACCAAAGTATCGAAGAGCCACCCCTTTGTGCGGGGCTTCTGAAAATATGCCTAGTGGCACTGTGTCTCCATCAAAGCTAGTCCTGTGTATCCTTGTGTGATGCGATCGAGGGCCTCTTGAGACATGGAGAAAACCCTAGAGGTTGTCGTGAATGCCTCTCCCAAGTAGACATATGATCCAACTACCTCAATGGGTTCGCTTGTTGATGTTTTTGTCTACTCACTTGTGCTGATGTATGGAATATCAAAACCTTGGTTTTACCAAGGTTCATTGAAAGTCCTCTATGCGCGCAGAAGTCGTCTAGGCCGTGTAGGTGATGCTGGAGACCCTTTGTAGTCTTTGAAACTAGGACAATATCATTAACATATAAAAGAATGTGAACAATGGTCCCTCGTACCTCAATACCATCCTCTCCTTGCAATCATATGAAGTCCATTATCTCATCAATGTGCAGACCAAAGAGGGTGGGCGAGAGAGGGCATCCTTGCTTGACCCCGATAGTGCTAGCAAGTGAATTGGATAGGCCGCCTAGGCATCTGACTCTACGTGATAATCTCTTATATAAGGAGTAAATCCCCCATATCATCTCCTTTGGAGCCTCGATATCGAGTAGACTTTTAAAGAGCCACTCCTTGGGAACTGTGTCTAAATGCAGAAGTCCACAAAGCATCAAGATAATTTCTTCTTCACTCATGCCTTGTCGATGAGGCATGTCAGATTGAAGATGTGGTCAAGGGTAGAGTAATCTCGTTTGAATCCTTCCTATCTTCGAGCCCTTATACGGTACACCCTTCCTCTCGGTGAGGATGTTTAACTTTGTCTCCAACATTGCCCCATATAACTTAGCTAGTATGGGGCCAATCATGATCCTTCGGTATGTGGCCAGAGCTTGGATCCATAACATCATCGGACTTGTGGATGGGCACTATATTGTGCTCAGTCCATGAGTCAAGGAACTCTTCAACCAGTGCTTGGTTGAAGAGGTGGGCAATGAGCGGTGCTAGAGTCGTGCATTTGTAGATGAGATGCTATGCTTGTAAACTGAATGGGGTGCGAGCTCTTCCATGCTGTAGGTGGGTGATCGCATAGCGTGGCTCACCATCCTTGGTGTGAAGAAGTGAGAGGTGGTGGGGCCATCATCATTCCCATCTCCATTATCATCCTCATCATCATCATCATGGAGAGAAGCACCTAAGGATTTGCATGCTAATCTACCAATCGCTTTGTGACGTCACTAGTAGATGTGAGGGCAAATTCCTCACCTTCATGATTTTCTTGCCACAATATAAGTCTATTATCATCCTTTCTCTTCTCAATTATGTCCAATGCGACTTCCATTTTCTCAAAGCCTCTTTCTTTAAGTTTATTTGCAAGATATAAATTTGTATGAATGTACACTATCGGTGTTCTTTGGCAACAATCTATTCTTTCTTTAGGTGTGTACTATAGAGAAAGTGCTCCAATTTCTTTCACAAGGGAAAGCACAATGCCCTTGTGAAAGAATGCGAAGTGCTCGCTTTTGTAAATTAGGAGTGCATGTGCTAAACATTTCCCACCAATTCACACATGCTTCATTCTTTTCTCATCTTTTGCAATGGGACGGTCATATGTGCTTGCCATAGATTTGCAAGCATGATAACCATATATCCAAACCTTGGTTTGATTGGCTTAACTAACTTTTTCTTGTTGAATTTTTTGCATATATCAAGAATGGTGGGCATCGTGGTAAGAGCTTGAGACCAATATCCTCAAAGAGTAGATCAATGCAATGGCAAGTGCAAGGAGTAAATAAAATATGAGGCCGTTGCTCCTCAATCAAGCATCAAGCTCTCACACAATTAGCTTGATTATCCATACATACTTGGATCACATTTTGTGGTACAACATCCATAATTGCATCTTTGAGAATCTCAAAACTATATCCACCTATTTTGATTTGATGAGAAGTGTCAATTGATTTTAGGAACATAGTCCCATAAATGCATGAGACCATGATATTAATGATTGGATGATCTTCGGTATCGGACCAACCATCACAACATATGGTGCAGCCATATGTTTTCCACTTCTCACGCAATTTGAGCAAATCATTCTCAATACATTTGACCTCTTCCTTCAAATGCCCATCATGCAAATGATCATATGGAGGAACTTTGTATGAAGGGCCAACCCTTCCAATGGAAGTCATGAATTCTTGGAAGTAAGTACTCCTTACTTTCCAAAATGGTATATCCTCAACAAAAAAGAACCTATGCAAGGCTTTATCTGCATCGGAACATGCCTTTGACTCCCAAGCCTTTTGCAATGCCCTTGACGACTCTCTTTTTCTTTTGCTTGCATTCATTTCATAAGGTTCGCCTCACCCAAATGCATGCACATCACTTTGACCAGTACTTTCATGTTTGTCACAGTACTTTCATGTTTGTCAGTATCATATATGTTAGGCCCGTGGACAATAAAATCCTCATTGGAATGCATACATGCATAAGATGCGTCATCACATTCATTGCTTCACTTTGCTTGCAATTTCTTGCACATATCTTTAGCCTCTTGTGAAGGATTATCATAGTTACCAACACCATATCCTTTCAAACGAGGGATATATGCCCTTATCTTGTTAGCCCCTCCATCCCATACAAGATCACAAACTTGCATTTGCATCTATGTTGATCTTTTTTCAAGGCCTTCAACTTATCTACATAATCCCATTCTTGTCCAAGTCTCTTAAACATCTACAAATCACAATAAACAAATAAAAATATAAGTCACATGTGCACAAGCATAAACATGAATTATGCATAATCAAACTTGATATGGATAATATCACAATGGAGTTTCGAAGCCTATGGATGAGTCATGAACCATTCCTAAGAAAGACTTTATTGGATATGGCAAAAAGCAAACACGTGCATGCAACATAAATGCATAAATATGCATTATACATAATGGTTAATTGTAGTTACTAATGTGTGTACATGTGACATGCCTTTTAACATATATGATATATCATATACCAATATATCATGCATGCTGCCTTCCCTATGATACCAATCACGTATTTATTAAAGAAACTAATCATGTATGCTGTCTTCAATCATGATTCATGACATTGTATGTATGTATGGACTCCAAAGCATGATCATAATTTGAATTGCCACCGTACAATGTACATGTTAAAGTTGCAATAGTCAATGTATAGTGTGTGTGTGTGTGTGTGTATATATATATATATATATATATATATATATATATATATATATATATATATATATATATATATATATATATATATATATATATATATATATATATATATATATATATATATATATATATATATATATATATATATATATATATATATATAGATTATAGTGTATGTATATTATATATGCATAATGCTGGTAAGTGAATGCATAATGCATTATCCATAATGCAGCAGATGCTATATACCTTGAGGTTTGAAGTATGAACTTTGAAGCTTTGGCCCTATGTAATAACTCTCTGAGATTTTGAAGTAATAATGCTCTGATGGGGTGTTGTTGAGCCAAGCACACACTTCACAATTGATTTTATGGTAGTACAAAAAAAATATGTAGGCCACATGCTCATCACATTCTTTTAGGGAAACGAAAGCTCTCTATCATGAGCCTGAGCAATTAGTATGACTCCTTAGAGGATACTTCCCTAAGTGCTACAATAACTAGTCCTAACCTAGTTGCATGAGCGTAATAATATCTTGGTTGAAATACTATTTGGGGGGGGGACCAAATAGTCATTTGACTACGACGGGGTGTTGTTGAGCCAAGCACACACATGTTGAGGCACATGAACCATTCACAATTGATTTTATGGTAGTACACAAAAATATGTAGGCCACATGCTCATCACATTCTTCTAGGGACTAGTTGCATGAGCTTAATAATATCTTAGTTGAAATACTATGAGGTGACTAAGATATTAGCATTGCCTATAATAAGAGGCATGTACATTTTTCGGACAAGTAGTTCCTGATTCTCTCATGCATACGATAGAGACCTTTATTGGCTCTACAAGACTACATGACCTTTCAAGTAATTATCATTGGAAAGCTGGATAGTTTCACTATTGCCCCTCTCCATGAGGACATTAAATATCCCGTAATGTTTCCATCCAATGCCAACCTAGACATATGGCCATCAATCTATGATCTTTTAATTCTTTTGCATTTCCAATCAACAAGGAGCTATCGGTATACATG
>CM035407.1:216748645-216801145 GCA_020310875.1 Ceratopteris richardii
CTTTTGGCTTATTAGTGACAAATTTCTCAGTGAATTTGCTTTATCAAGGATCAATTTCATCGATGGAAGTGCCCCAATGTCTTCCATAAGCAAATCTAAACTGTGGGATGCACATGATGTCCATGCAATCTTGGGTATGCCTCTTCAATCATACGCCCCATCGACACGTAGTTGGACCCATTATCGGTCACAACTTACACTACATTCACTTCCCACATCCTCAATGGCTTTCTTAACATGTGAGAATATGAATTCACTTGTAACTATTGTGCCTGGTGCATGGGCCGGTATAGCATGTAAAAACATCTTGCCCTTGCAAGAGGACACAAGGATGTTATAAACATTCCTTCTACGAATGCCCGACCAACCATCACATAGAATAGAGCATCCATATTTCTCCCATACAGATCTTACGGATAACATTTCAATCTCTACCAGCTTTGTTTGCCGTAAGAGCTCAGTATTGCGCAAGGATTGTCTCGAAGGACCCTCCCAAGCTCTACCCATGGTCAGCGTCTTATGGGGCTAAAGTTGACCGGGTAAACGGGTTCGCTTCGCCCCTAAAGGTATTAGGTTTGCCTGACAACCTGAAAGCAAGGAGGGAAAGAGAGTCTAGACTCTAGACAACAAGAGTGTGTGCAAACTTCAAAGAGGAGACTGCAAGGGAGAGGTATAAGGCAACTTGCAAGACTCAATAGATAGAGAAGCTTGAGGACTCAAGACCCTAAGACCTAAACTCTAAAGGGCAGCTCACGGGCTGCATATCTACCCGAAATGGCCTTGAAAAAAGTCGAAAAAAAATCTTGCAACAACGCACGTTCCAGACGTCCTAAATGTTTATATATGTATATACATATGTTTATATATGTATATACGTATGTATATATATGTATATACATATATCATAGCAGCACCGGTTCGCGCACCGTTTGAATTTATCCGTTCATGCGGTGCGGTGCTTCTGGCTTGCACCGTTTTATCCGGTGCTTAGAGTTCTTTTTCAAGTTTTATTTTTTTCTGATCTTCAACCCTTGAACGAGCTTTGTTATGGAAAGGGTGCATTAGAATTGAAAGGATTCTATCAAACATGGCAGGTGATGTGGTCATTCACAACTTCATAAGTGGCATTATGCATATATTCAAACAATGCCATGTTTAATGCTCTCACAAAGTATATTCATATGATTCATCAAGAGATGTTGGATGATAACTTGATCTCATTGATCAAGGTCATACATCACAAAATCCTACACACATACATATATACATAAGTTTATGCCGAAGAAAAGGTCGTGTTCGTAAATGTGAGAAACATTTTGAAAGACCCATGAGACACTAGGATCTAGATCTACATCTATACCTACATGTACATCTACATCTCTCTCTCTCTCTCTCTCTCTCTCTCTCTCTCTCTCCCCCCCCCCCTCTCTCTCTCTCTGTCTATATATATATATATATATATATATACATATATATATATATATATATATATACATATATATATATATGTATATATATATATATATATATATATATATATATATATATATATATATATATATATATATATATATATATATATATATATATATATGTATATATATATATATATATATATATATATATATATTACACACACACACACACTCTCTCTCTCTCACTCTCTCTCTCTCTCTCTCTCACTCTCTCTCTCTCTCTCTCACACACACACACTCACACACACACACACACACACACACACACACACACACACACACACACACACACACACACACACACACACACACACACACACAGAGGCAGGGAGGGAGGGAGGGAGGGAGGGAGGGAGGGAGGGAGGGAGGCAGGCAGGCAGGCAGGGAGGAAGGGAGGGAGGGAGGGAGGCAGGCAGGCAGGCAGGCAGGCAGGGAGGGAGGGAGGGAGGGAGGGAGGGAGGGAGGGAGTGAGGGTGGGTGGGAGGGAGGGTGGGTGGGTGGGTGGGTTTGTATGTGCATGTTTGTCAACGTTGGTGCCGCTTTCTGATTAAGTTTCTGGATGGTACTACAAATTCTTGCTTTTCACAACTTCCCAACAATTTATTTTTCTCAGCTGAAGGCCTGTCTGTTGCTGCATCTTGATGGTACAAGTGCTATAGCAGAGGACATTGGCCGCCAGGTATGCATGCTCTTTGTTGTGGGGCAATGTTCTTGTGATCATTATCAAATATTTCATTGCTGTAAATATCCACTAATTTGTTTTGTTGGATTGTAGATGTTGACATATGGTCGAAGACTTCCTTTGACAGAACTTTTTGCAAGGATTGATGCAGTTAGTGCTGCAACAGTCAAGAGGGTTGCTAATCGCTTTATCTATGATAAGGTTACAACTGTTTCATTCCATATGATACCTCCAGTGATATTTGTTTACAACTGTTTTTTAGGGATTTCGGTCTTCGACTTTTATATTTAGATTGGGTTCAATCAGTAAAACTTTATGATTGTGATATCCAGGAGGTGGCCATTGCTGCCATGGGCCCGACACAAGATATGCCAGACTACAATTGGTTCCGTCGCCGCACATATTGGCTGCGGTACTAGGTTTTTCTTGGAGTGGCTAATGAGAGTTCTTGAAGGAGAACATCTCAAGCTATACATGCTTTTGTACTGATCAAGATTGGTAAAGATGTGAAGGGCAAAATGTCTGTGAAGGGTTATATGTTGTGACCACGACATTTTTCTGTTTCAAAGAATTTAGGAAGAGAGATCAAGAATTTGCAAATAAGAATAAACTTTCGGTGATGTTACAAAGATTAGGTATGTGCAATATGGATCAGGGTTTAATCATGGATGGTTCGTGTATATTTTTTTGGCCTTCTGCAATATTTGGGCAGATAATTCTCTGATCCAAGCCAATTAAAATTTTTTCTGAATTGATGCAATAATCTTTATCAAAATTGGATTAGGAATGTCATGTCTTTTCTTACTTTTGAGAAACTTCTGATGTGGTTCTGTTGCCTCATTGGCAGTTTTTTTTGAATTTCTTCCAAGGTGAAGAAAAGAAGAGCAATGTTTTTCTGCTTGATGTTGCAAAGCTAAACACTCTTCACTCCTCCACATTGTTCTTACAGCGGTTTCACATGTGGGCTTGCCGTTATTAGCATGGCCCCTTTGCATGGATGACAGAAAAATCTATTTGTGCTGTTCTGCCGCTTAATTCCACCAGGAAATTTGAATTGCTTTCCTAAGAGTTAGGAGCAAGAACAGCCTACACTCTGGAACATAAGAGAACAGTCATTCTATGAGATAATTTTTTGCCTGAGAGGGAGTGTATGCTATTTAGTTTTGCTCTGCTTGGCATGGCCACATGACCTTGGAACTCTTAGTTGTAAGTCTTCCAATACATGAGGCAGTATGAAACATAAGATAATCACATGAAGCAGGAACGAGCTAGGTGTCTTTCTCTTTGAGAAAAAAGAATTGTATGTTGGCAACAACTATAACATTTATGTGAGTTGTAGTTGCACTATTTTATGTCAATTTGCAAGGGGCACAACCTTGTTAATGTTCTGAATTTGTTTAGGTGAATGCGGCTTTGATCATTACTACATGGAAGCACCTGCAAATGATATGAGCTTTTAAGAACTTGAAGGAAAATCAGTCTAAGGAGCTCACCATAGAGTCAAATATTATCTTTGGTTATTATGGGGGTTGGTATTGACGATTCATTATCAACTAAGATTTCTGAAGAGATGGGGGCTTTGAGAAAGGCACTTGAGAGCTTTTAATTGGCTGGACATTATTTGCGAAAGTAGGGTATCACAAACGTAGTCGTTAGAGTTGCATGCAAATTGTTATGAACTTGATGGCTTCTCTAAGGATCAAAGGGAAAACCTTGAAATGTGAAATCTGGGATCTCCAATGCAGGATTTCACTGCGTTTTGCAGGTATGTGGTTAACTTCATCTTTGTAGGTGAATGGCATTCCTGTTTCCAGTTAGGTCTCCAGAGTTGCAAAATGTGTGAGAACCTGACACATGTATCAGAGTTTATCTTTGCTTTGTATTCGGGAAGCCTGTTTAAGATAAAGGATGGCCACGTGCATTGAGTAACATCCACATTTCATGTATAGTTTGGGAATTGTGCTCTTGTTCTCATAACCTGCATGCTTGTGGACATGAAAATGATGTTGATTTGCAGACAAATATCTTGTTGAAGGATCCCTGCTGAGCTACATATGAAATCGTTGTTCCCTCCATTATGAATGCAACTGAGATTTCAACTCGAGATGGATCATTGCAGCTGTGCATCTTGTTCCAAGATTTCAAATATACACATGTTTTATTCTGGAATCACTTGGCTATGGATTTTATTAAATGTTGAAGTACACTCCAGTAGAAGAGGTTGAGAGCTTCTAAAAGTCCTTCAAGTGTGGTTGTAAAGAGATGGTAAAGGAGGTAAAGAACGAAGGCTGCTGTAGAGATTGAAATAGTTCTCAATGTTTGTCTTTAAATCAATCTAATTATATTGTCAATATAGAGGCAGAGGAGCGTCTGGAAGCTTCATAATAGCTTTGGATAAAATTGTCTATATTGGCTTGCCATGAAATTAGTTATAATTGTGGATTCTATAGTGAAAAGCTAACAATGGATTCATATCTGGTGAAACTATGCTCCCATTGTTTCGATTGCTCTTAGACGGTCAGAATATACTTACATTGCCAATTTGTTTAGAGTAGCGATTCTTTTTCATTGTAGTATACTTGTTTTCTAATAATGTGGAGTGTAAAGTCGTTTCCTTTTTATAAGATGAACACACTCTTATTCGTGTTTTCGTGAGGGCAAAATACAAAGGGATGTAGCCTTAGTTGTCCCAGCTACTCATGTGGTGAGTTTGATCAAGAGTTGGTCGAACTAGATGATTTAGTCAAACTTAAGGTACGTTGGTGGAGAGAACAACCCTTTTATAAAGGTTAATTCTGTACACATACTTTGGAGACTCATCCTCCCTTCCCACCTTTGGCATAACCTCATCTTATACATCTTGTCATTTGAAGATATACACAAAATGGATAGACTTTTTGTTAGATACATGTAATACTCCACCCTCAAGTGACCATAAATGATCCATGGTGCTCTAAGTTGTAAGGTCTCCATTACGAGGAGAAACCATTGTGAGAGTCCGGATATTTGTGGCACCCTAACTTTCAAGTGAGATGAGGTCTATGTGTGACCGTTGACGGTAATAGATGATCTTTCTGAGCTTAAATGTTAGGTTAGATGGGGCAAAAACTTTCGGGCCATTGCATTGCCATTCAAGGCGAAAATGAAGGCCTTGTGGTGCCACACGATTTCCCCATGGGACCTTAATGGGGGGAGTGCAGAGAGGGGCAAGCCACTTTTTGCGGGGAATAGGGGGCCTATCCCTCAAGCCAATAGGGCTGAGATATATATTGCTGACTATTTTGCCTCTCGACAACATTTATCTATACTGAATCCCATTGTAAACCCATGTGTAGCTCTACATAGCATTGTGCACTAGCAAGCACTTCGTCTAGAGTCTGTCTAGATTGCGATATAAGCTCCATATTGGGCATGTACGAGTGGAACAATAACATCTTTGTAGTTGCATTACTCTTGGCAATTCGAGAATTCTAGTTCTCCATCTTTTAATCTATGTCTCTGTTTGTCTATATTTTTTTCTCAACTTTGTCTATTGGTCTATTTTATTGCACTATTATTTCTTACATGGTATCAAAGTTTTGGAGGATTTGTGTGGTGTAGAAGCAAAAATCCAGAGGTTGTAGAGACTTTGATGACAAAAGAGATGTTAAACAGTGCATCATCAACTACGATAGGGAATTGAGGTGGTTCATCAACAGGAGTAGGTGGAGCACAAAGAGGAGTAATGATGTTGGTCATCCCAACGTTGTAAATATGAACACTTGCCTCCACGGAATGTAAGCTTGATGGTACGAATCACACCTTGTGGAAGTTTAATTCACTTCGACCCTCTTCGATGCTTGATTTATACAAGCTTTTGGTGATAATTCTTGGGGCTGATCATGAGCCCCAAGAAACACTTGATCCAAATGATCTCGATCGAATGATTCCCTTTGATGATGATCTTCTACATGCTTGGAATTGTAGAAACATAGATGTACTTTGTGCTCTAGTTACAAGTACTACAAATGTATTTTGACATATTTCAACATATTACCAAGGCTTGTGGCTTTTGAAGCATGGAACTTATTGAGAAATGAATATGCAACTCATAATCAGATGCAAATTCAGAACTTGTAGAATTAGCTAGCAATAGAAAGGTTTGTTGATGGGGAGACTATAGAGGTGTTTATCACTCACGTAAAAAATCTATGAGATTATATGGTAGGAGCAAATATACAAAAGTTAAGTGAGGAGCTAACTCGATGTATTCTTTGAATGTGTCCACCAAAGTTTGATGGTTTGCTGGTTTGGTATTTGTTCTTAATACTCAAAATAGACCTAAGCTTCTAACATTTGAAGAATTCAGTGCCTTACTCATGGCGGAGGAGCTACAACTCAAGGCAAGGAATGGTGGAAACAAAGGAGATGTTGCATGCATAATAAATGCCAAAGGATTCAAAATTGACTCTTCAAAAGATGGAGACAAAAAAACGACAAAAAGAAGTTCAAGGGAGAGTGTTTCCACTACAAGAAGAAAGGCCACATAATTCAAGTCTGTCACATCAAAAAGGAAGAAGAGAAAAATGGCTCTTCAAAAGGTTGCAAGGGCAAGAAGTCTATCAACACTGCAAAAACAGAGCTCGTGTTATTTGTTACGATTGAGGATGGTATGCTCTTCATATGAAGATTTAGGAACATATGACTCATGGGTGTTGGACAATGGTGCTTCGTGTTGCATGAAGAGCAAAAAAGACCTTTACAGTTCCTTACAACCTCTAAAGAATCCCATCATGGTAAAGGTGGGCAGTAATGCAAGATGTTTTGTAGAGGCCAAAGGTAAGATTTCTTTCGTTAATTCTAATGAGGATATGAGAAAGCTTTCAAATGTGTTCTATGTTCCACAAATCAAACAAAATCTGATTTCAATAGCTTCTATAACTCATTAGGGTCATGAAGTATCTTTTGGTAAGACATGAGCTAAGATTATGGATAGTAACAACATTATTGCTGGGACATGCATAAGGAGGAACAACTTGTACGAGTTGTCTGTGCTTACAACCATCGCAAGTGTGGGCACAAGTAAGCTTTGGCATGAGAGATTCGACCATGTTGGATATCCTATACTAAAGGAGATGCATCTCATGGTATGAGTGCACACCTACCATTGATCGCAAGCATGAAGGAACCATATGAAGCTTGAATTCAGGATTGAGGGTGGTGGCGAGTTTACATCAATAGTGTGAAGGTTTTTGCAAGAGTAAATGAATCAAGAATTAACTTCGAGTTGCACATAGCCCTCAAAAAAATATTGTTGCAGAACGTCAAAATTGAACCATCATGGAGATGGCAAGGTGCATGTTGAAGAGAAAGGTTCTACCAAATTAAAGTTGGGTAGAGACTGTCAACGATATTGTTTATATCTTGAATCAAAGTTACATCCAAGGCACTTGGAAAAAAAGACTCCACAAGAGTCCTACATTGGTAAAAAGCCATGTGTTTCCCATTCAAAGTATTTGGAAGTGAATATTATGTACATGTTCTATATAGGTAGAGAAGTAAGACCAAAAAGCATCGAATGTATCTTGTTAGGGTACAAAGAGGATAAGAAGGCTTGTGAGCTTTACAATCCCGAGGCTAAGAAGATCATGGTGAGTCTCTATGTGGTGTCTAAGGAGGAGAAGCCACATGTACTGGAGGAGAAAAAGAGGGCTTCCACTTTATCATCAGGGGAAGGGGCAATCCATTATGAACCTGGCCCAAGAGCTATCCTTTCTAGACAAGAGAAGGAAGGATTATCTTCAAATCATGGGTCTGAAAGTCACCAACCTATCATCACCCAAGCAAAAAAGCCATTGCCATGTTGGGAGAGGTATCTCTATGATTTTGTAAACCCCATCCCACAATCACTAATAGGTTGCAGATGGATGAAGGCGATGACATACAATAGAGGAGAAGAGATGATTTCGTACAAATATTCATCTCTACTTTTTGTGAAGTGAGAGATTCTGAATGAAAGCTGATGCATAAAATGTTTGAGGAGACAAGCGGTGATTCAACTCAAATGTTTTGATGAGCTCAATATCATGTATTTGTGTTCATTGAACTCGAGAGATAATAAGCTTATGAAAATTGAAGCTCTTCACTCGTCAATGTTTGGCATATCTTTGTGTATTATTTTGTGCACATTGGTAGATATACGAAGATCGGAGGGAGGTAGATAAGCGTGAGCAGTAGTGTATAGTGGAGACAATGAAGAGAGGCTTGGTAGAATTATTTTGTTGGAAATATATTACAAAGTGGGAGAATACTGAGGATGGTATAAAAAATCAGAGAAAGACGGACAATACATGAAAGATGCATGAAGATCGATGACGCCTAGACATAAAATCTAGGCAATTCTCAACATAGCGACGGAGACAATCAACTATTACACTATATTGTGAGCACGTTGCCGGAGTTTAACAGACAGTGTTGCTATAACTGTGATTTCCAGTTCATATGGAAAGGAGGGATATTACAAATATAAAAATACATCTTGGATTAGTTCGTATGTGTGATGAATGCAATGAATTTTGTGGTGCATGACTTTATACCCAACATGACTATGATCTTCATAGATGATATCCCAATATCTTACTAAACAAGAAAAAGAGTTTACTCTGATAGTGATGGTTGTAGAAAATTGTGCCACAAATTCAGTTGCTCACATGATGAATGCAATGATGAATTGCTCACACGATGAATGCAATGCATTTAATGTTGCATGAATTTATACCATACATTACTATGCTCTTAATAGATGATATCCCAATAAAAGGATATACTAAAAAAGAAAAAGACTTTACTATTGATAGTGATGGTTATATAAAATTTGTTAAAGCTCATGTTATTGATTGAGAGAAAATTTTCAAAAGATCTGAAGATGTTTGCTTTACCTTTTCCATTGAAAAAAGAATTTTTTAGAGTGACATGAGGTACTAACTGTTGGACATTTATGTGTCTTTTGTAGTCAAAAAACAATTCCTTTCAAAATAGATGTAATAAATAAGATGATAATTACTTGCAAGTCTGTGATTGAAGTTAGAAGATTTTTGGGAGCATACGTATTCTATGAAATTTGGATTGATCACTTTGCCCATGTAGCAGATGATTTGTATTATTTGTTAAGAAAACGTAAGAGATTTGTTTGGCTTGGCAAACATAATTTTGCCATGAAAGAGCTAAAGACTCTTTTGATGCAAGCTCCGATTCTTAAAAGGTTTGTTTATATAAATGGAAAGTTAATATTCTTGAATGCATATATAAGCCAAATTGTTATTGGATGGGTGATAAGACAAGAAGATGATGATGGCAATGGATATACTATAAGACTTCGAGCTAAATTATTGCAAGAACATTGACGAAAATATCCTCAAATCAAAAGAGAACTTTGGAAAGTTGTTTCTGCACTCAATAGTGATCAAAGATATTTAAGAAAATTGAAGTTGGAGATTGGGTGCTTGTCCATAATATCACTTTTGATACACTATGATGCAGGCAAGAAGCTCACCAAACGATGTTTTGGATCTTATATAGTTCATAAATTGAACAATGATGGTACTTTAAGTGATGAGAGTGATGAGCATGAGAGTGATTCATAGATTTCCTTTCAAATTTTATTTCACCATGACTATTTGAATGCACGTAAAGCATTCATGGTAGGGTCTCATTACAAGAACTTTCATCAAGGCATGTTTTGAGGTTTATCTATGCAATATGAGTGATGGAAAGGAACAAAGCTTTTGCATCTAAATGCTATGATACCAGTGAAGAATTTGTTAGCAACACATTGTCAAATTTGCTTCTTGAGAGCTCCACGACGACACCCTCAAAGTAGAAACCCGAGTTCTAGAAACCTCACAAAGTACTCTGCATAGAGGCTACAAAATATGCAAAAAAACACACAGTACACAGACCACGAACACATATTTATTAACTCATACAAATGCGGTCAATCTTATAGTGTGTGGCTGACTAGACCACTATATGTTTTATTAAAGAACATATACAAAAGTATCCAACTGCCATTCGGCCTTTGACATGGACACTAATGATAATAGTGAATTTACATCAAGAGAGTTTGAAGATTTTTGCAAGAGTAAAGGAATCAAGTATCAACTTAGGGTGGCACATAGTCCTCAACAAGTCTCAATGTGGTGTTTAAGGAGGAGAAGCCACATGGAGTGGAGGAGGAAAAGAAGGCTTCCAGTTTATGATCAAGGGGAGGGGCATTCCACTACAAACTTGACCCAAGAGCTATCCCTTCTACACAATAGAAGGAAGCATTATCTTTAGATGATGAGACTGAAAGTCACTAACCTATCATCATTCAAGCAAAAAAGCCATTGCGAAATTGGGAGAGCTAGCTCTATGATTCTGTAAACCACATGCCACAATCATTAAGAGGTTGCAAACAGATGAAGGTGATCACATACAATAGAGGAGTAAAGACAATTTCGTAGAGATATTCATCTCGATACGATCTTTGCAGGGCAGGTTGCAAAAAGAAAGCAGCTCCACTCTTGTTTTTTTTTTTCAATGCAAAGTCAATTTTTTTTTTTGCAGATATCTAAAATGCATGACATGCTTTTACTTTTGATGGAGGATTCACAAAATTATTTTGGGAGATAGCAGATGCTTTTTCCTTGCCTTAACTACAAAAGAGAGAGATAATAAGCTTATGAAAATTGAAGCTCTTCACTCATCAATGTCTCGCATACCTTTATGTTTTCTTTTGTGCACATTGGTAGGTAGATATATGAAGATCGGAGGGAGGTAGATAAGTGTGAGTATAGTGTATAGTGGAGACAACAAAGACAAGCCTGACAAAAGTTTGTTGGTAGCAAGGTTGTGGAAGTTTTTTGTGAGTTTTGATAGGATCTTGGAGATTGCTTTGAGTTGGAGTCGGAGATTGCTTGGAGTTGGTGTTAAGTGGAGAGAATTTAATTCAAGGCATTCTTTTTGACTTACGCTTATAGACTTCGATTCTTGTGACTAGGCATAGAGATATGACATCTAATTTGTTTTGAGGGATATACATGAAAAATAAATGAACTCATTAAAATTGATAGTGGGAAATTTAATGGGATAAATGCTACATCATATTTCACATAGTTTGATCAATCAACAGACCATTATGGGTTGCCTATGACTAGTAAAAAGAAGAAATTCATGAGGATCTCTAATAGGTTTATGTGTAAGAATAGTAGACTTAGAGTGCCTTATAACCTTCATGGGTCGGTTTTAAGAAGAATGGATCATCTAAACATGAGGCATCTAAATGTGGAGTTAAAAAACCAATAAAAACTATAGAAGATCGAAAGATAGCTCAACTTGAATTTAAATTTGATTCTCTTGCTAAACACATGGAAACATTAGTAACAGAGATAATTGCATTGAAACATATTGAAGAAATAAAACCCCAAGTTCAAGAGCTAGCTAGAAAACCATTAAATTGACCTAGAAGATGCATACGGTGTGATGAATTTGATCACCTATATGTGCATGCCATCAAGAAGCAAAAGAGAGAAACTTGATCATTGAAACTGATAGGTAGCTATGTGAATATGCCACAAAGTGTTCTTTGGGAAGGGTAGCTTAAGGAAGTTTTATGAAACTTCTACAAGTGAAACTTCATACTTTTACAAGTTAGATTTTGAAGATAATAAATATCACTTTTGGACATACGTTAATGATGCTTCTTGTAGAGGTAAGTTGATTGAGCAAACACTTAAATAATGTAGCTTCAATATACATACAAAAACACACTATAATGAACTTGTTGATCTTCCTTCAGTGTATGCACACATGAGAAGAATGTGAAAGAGAAACATATACGAGAAGAGGTGAATATGATCAAGATAAAAGAGCGACGAGATCTAGGAAGAAGACTCCAAAACAAGTTGCCAAAGTAACAAAGTCAAGAACATAAAGAGAGTCCAAGAAAAGGAAGAGATAGGTAAGCCATAAACAAAAGAGAAAATCAAAATCAAGAAACTAATATGAAGGAGTCTCAAGAAGTAGATAAAGGTGAGGACAATGGAGATAAGCAGACTTAGAAGTCTCCAACATTAAGACTAATTTCTGAATTGTAAAAGATAAGTGATATTGAAAAGGTAATCTATGAGAACCTTAAAGCCAAAGTGCCTCTCTCCATAGAGGAGATTTTGTCAATTTCATGATCTGATGTAAAAGAGGAGTTCATTAATATATAAGAAGAAGAAGAGGCCCCATTGAAAATAAAGATGAAGATATATAGATGGGTGAACCAAAAATAACTACTGTAAAACTGAACAGACATGAAATTCAGGATTCTAGAAAAAAATAATGGTAACTCTATAAGCCATTTCACTCAAAAGCATTGGGAAAGGGAAATATTTGCGACTCGAAATAATCCTAAAGCATGTATTTCCTTGATAGACTTTGGCTATGAAATCAATGTACTCTAAAGAGAACTTTATGAAGCAGGTAGGTGGCCTATAGATAGAGACTATGGATGGCATACAAAAGTAGACAATAATGCTATATATTATCTTTTAGGCACTTGTGCTAATGCATCTCTTTGCATTGGAGATGTGAATGGAGATCACAATTTCCTTGTACATGAAGATTGCTAATATCTAATTATTATAGGATGAAAATTTATCTCTGAACAACATATGGAAACCAAATTTTTAGATGATCGAAGTGCTTTTGCATGCATTCATTCACGTGATAGTTTAAATTGAGCACAGTTCATAAATATTTGTGGTAAGCACCTTAGAAATAAGTAATCGTTGAGAAAATATCCTCTCATTCACATTGAACAAGATTTTGAGTAAGTGCCACTACTATATAGATGAATAGTGATACATGTATCCTTGATTTCATACATTTTATTACTTTCTTTCTTCTTCTTATTATCATTTTTTTTGCTTTTGGTCAAATTTCATTTGTAAATAATCAATTTATACAATGGAAGAAAAAAAAAATTAAAAGAGAGAGAAATAACTAAAAATTAGTGGGTTAATTAAAGACAATGAAATGACATGTGGAATACTTGAATACGTTTCATGTATTGATGAAATTGAAAACTTTAGGACTGATTAATAAGCATATTCAAAATGATTTCCATTACCATCATTGCAAATGTACGCAATTCTACATGATTGGATGATTAATTATCATTGCATTAATGGTTTTGAGCCAAAAATTGATACCAAATACACAATGGTAGATAAGAAAGTGAAGCCAATATCCCAACCTTTTCCGAAAATGAGCAAAGACATTGCTAAAAAAATGATTCAGAATCCAGCTCTTTGTAATAGATTAAGGATTGGGCATGCATGTATCGAAGAAATTATTAAAAAGATCAAAATTATTGTTGCTGAATTTCTTCTATCTAGGGAAAAAGAATATTTTCAAAAGATCATTAGAAACAATGGTAAAACTTTTACTCTAAATCCATAAGAACTAGGATGTGCAAATCCCAATATTGTTATTCCAATATTATATTTACAATTCCTCATAAAGCTTGGAATTGGCACCTTATTCCTGTGCCTAAAGCACAACTTCTTGTATTGATGAGATTGCCAAAGGAAAGATAAGTATGCATATCCTAGAGTCCTCATCTACACTTGAGTCAAATCATTGCTTTGGTGTGCCTCACAAGAATATAAAATCAAGGCTTATCCTAGATCTTCAACTAGTCAATAAAGTGACCATAAGGAATATTGGCGCTGTGCCAATTGTTGATGAGTTTGCTGAGGCATTTTGGTGGCATGCAATCTATTTTAAGGGAGATATGTATTCTGATTATGTCCAGTTGTAATTGGTAGTGAAAAGTAGAGATACTACAATTATAAAAATTCCTCTTGGATTAGCTCATATGTGTGCATTATGATGAATGCAATGAATTTAGTGTTGCATGAATTTATAGCCAACATGAATATGCTCTTCATATATGATATCCCAATATCTTAATGAAAAAGAAAAAGACTTTACTATTGATAGTGATGGTTGTAGAAAATTGTGCCACAAATTCAGTTCCAGACATGATGAATGCAATGAATTTAGTGTTGCATGACTTTACACCACACATTACTATGTGCTTCATAGATGATATCCAAATAAAAGAATACATTGAAAAAGAAAAAGATTTTATTATTGATAATGATGGTTGTAGAGAATTTGTTAAAGGTCATATTATCAATTGTGAGAAAAATTTCAAAAGATTTGAAGAAGTAGGCTTAACCTTTTCCATTGAAAAAAATATTTTAGAGTGAATGAGGTACTAAGGATTGGACGTTTATGTGGCTTTTATAGTCGAGAACCGATTTCGTCAGAAATAAAATGCAATAAATAAGATGGGAGTTAGGTGCAAGTCTATGATTAACGTGAGAAGTTTTTTGAGAGCATGAAATTTGGATTCCTCACTTTTCCCATGTATCATATGATTTGTTTTCTTTGTTAAGAAAACATAAGAATTTGTTTTTGGCTTGGAAAACATACTTTTACCATGAAAAAACTAAAGAATCTTTTGATGCAAGCTCCAATTCTTGAAAAGGTTGCTTATATAATTCAAAAATTAATATTCTTGACTGTAGATACAAGCCAAATTGCTATTGTATAGGTGATCAGACAAGAACATGATGATGGCAATAGATATGCTATAAGATTTGGAGCTGAAATATTGCAAGAACATCAATGGAAATATCCTGAAATCAAAAGAGAACTTTGGGGATTGTTTCTCCACTCAAAGTGATCAAAATTATTTCATGGGTGCTAATGTAATCCTCAAAACAAATTGCTTATCATTGGTTGAGATGATTGTCTATTATTAAACTCCTGATATTGTTATGTTAAGATGGATTGCATATATTAAATTCATAATTTTGGGGAAAAAGAGTTTTATTTCTCATATGTTTCCAGAGCATGGTGTCATGATCTTGAGTTTTAAGAAATAGAAGATTCATAAAAACTTGTTTATAATGCTTGTTCTTATGCCTACAAAAGATTTTACAATAAAAACTATGAAGGAAATTATCTAGATATTCGATTCTACTTAATTAAGTTGTGTGCACATACTCCTTAGATATTAAAATATTTCAAAAATATTAGAATGCATGCATTCAAATTATTTTTATAAGATGGTTTGATATAGGAACATGCTCGTGGAAAAGTAAAATTTCCACAGCGGGTACTTAGGAAGAAGAATTTGCAAATGAACTTAATGAAAGATTTGCATGACTCTTTATGGGCTGGTCATAGGGGTCTTATTAGAACCTATGGGAAAATAAGAGAGGTATTTTTAACTGAGTATGTATGTAGACATTGTTACACTATGTGTTCCTTGAGTAGCTTTGATGTGAACCTTTTCCCTATACATGGGCACTTTTTACTCTAGTGTTGGATAGAGGTTTTTTCCCCATGTTACCACATACTTGATACTCTCATATGTGGTGGTGATACTCTCATATGTGGTGGTACTTTGTACTTAGGGATATCAATCAGCTCTTACTTTAGTTCAGTTCATCGTCAATAGAGAGAGCTATTCCAGCCATCGTCTTCTTCGTGTGTCTTGCTGTGTTTGTGCTCCTTGTGTGTGCTTCTTGTGTGTCTCTCGCACTTCTACACACACCCAACAGTGGTATCAGAGAAGGTTCAGCTCCTTCTAAAGTTTCGGTTTTTTGTGTCGTGACATGGGTGCACTTTTAACAGTGCAAGTCGACTTCAGAGCATAGAACTGTGAATTTCAGCAGCCAAGAAACATTTCCAGCAGGTGCGTTGGGGTTTTACCCCCATTTTGAAGCCATTCGTGAAGTCAGAATTGCCATCAGAGTGATGGTTTGTGAGCTGAAATCTCAGCATTCATTTCAGCTTTCGTCGAAGTGAAGGATTTGTCACATTCTTGTTCTTAGTGAAATGGCGGGTAGCAATGACTTGTTTGGCATGCTTTAAGCTGAAGATAAGCTTGATGGGATCAACTATCCGATGTGGTCTTACATGATAAAGCATGTTCTTGTTGCTAAAAAACTTTGGAACATAGTGGCAGATGTAGATCAAAGACCTGCAGGAGCTTCTACTTCACAGTCTACTGTCACAAATGGAGCTTCTTCTTCGAGTACAGTGGTTTCTCCTTCTCCACCTACACAGGAGCAGCTTAGATGGGATGGAAAAGATGCTGAAGCTCATGCTTTGATTGCGCTTTCAGTGAAGCATCATATAGTTCCACACATTCGATCATGTTCCACATCACGACAGGCATGGGACACTCTTGCTTCTTTGTATGCTGTGCGTAATGAAGCACGTGTTGCATACTTGAGGAAGCAACTTGAGGATGTATGTATGGCTGAAAATGAGTCAGTGGATGTGTATGTGACACGCATCAAGGACTTGAAAGAGCAATTGGAAAACATAGATGAGATCATTCGGGATGCATCACTCATTTCTACATTCTTGAAAGGATTATCGGAATCTTTTCAAAGCTTTGCTACTACACTCCGTTTGGTTGCAAAAGGAAATCCTAATATGTATGCATTTGATGAAGTTGTGCCTCTTCTTTTGCGAGAAGAGCAATCTAGAGTGAATAGGAGTGGTTTGATTGAGGGAATGCAAGCACTTGCTATCTCACAAAAGGGGAAAAGCAAGTATGGTTCAGCTTTGGGTTCATCAAAACCAAAGTCTCAAGCTTCCTCTTCCACTCATTCCTCAAATGATGGTGATTTGCAAAAGAAGAAGAGATGCAAATATTGCCAAAAGGCTGGTCATACTATTGATGAGTGTAGAAAGCTTGCTAAATGCAATGAAAAGAAGAAGGAATCCGGCATGTCTATTACTGAAAATTCAGCAAATGCAAACAATGATGAAGCTAACATGGCTCAAGATTTTTGGGCATGTGTTGTTACATGTCATTATGATGCTTCTTTACATTCTAAATGTATGGTTGTGAGTGAGGCTGATTCGAATTGGTTCTTTGATAGTGGTGCTTCAAAGCACATAACATCATGCAAAAGATTTTTTGCCTCTTTGAAAGATGCACCTAAAGGAGGACATGTGGTGTGTGCAAACAATGCCTCTTATCCTATCATTGGAGTAGGAGAAATTGAGCTTACGGCTACAAATGGAGGTGTGATTCTCTTGAAAAATGCATTGTATGTGCCCGATATAAAGAAGAACTTAATTTTAGTTCCATTGATTGCCAAAGCTGGACTTCATGTACACTTTGTTGATGATAAGTGTATGGTTCATGATTTCAGCAATGGCAATGTTATCGTGATGTCCGGTACATTATGTAATGGTTTGTATCGCATGCATACATACAAGAGGGCTATCTCGAATGCCTTAGTTGCTCATACTTCTTCCATGGCTGAAATGGAGCTTTGGCATGCTCGTTTTGGTCACTTGAAAGTCAATAGTTTGATCTACTTGCAAAAGAAGGACATGGTTATTGGCTTGCCTACACTTGAGTCCATTGAAAAGCATGCATGTGAAGGTTGCATTCTTGGAAAAATGCATCATGCTTCTTTTCTAAAAGATGGTCATACACACACTACAAGAAAATTACAGCTTGTTCATAGTGATGTATGTGGTCCCATCAAGGCTCCATCTTTTGGGAAGCATGTATATTTTGTTACCTTCATTGATGATGCTACTCGCCATACATGGGTGTATCCTATGAAAGCAAAGAATGAGGTATTTTCTTGCTTCAAAGCATTTTTAGCTATGGCTGAAATTTTTCTTCACAAAAGCTTTTGACTCTACGCACGGATCATGGTGGTGAATACATGTCACATGAGTTTAATGCTTTTCTTTGTCAAAGAGGTATTTCACACCAATGTACGGTGCCATATACACCTCAACAAAATGGTGTTGCCGAGCGTAAAAATAGAACTCTACTTGAAATGGCACAATGTATGGTTAAAGGAAAGCATCTTCCTGATAATTTTTGGATGGAAGCGGTCATGTGTGCAAATTATGTGTTGAATTGCTGCCCTACAAAAGCATTGAGAGTCATCACTCCTTCTGAGGCTTGGAATGGTCATAAGCCTATGGTTAGTCATATGCGTGTCTTTGGTTGTTTGGCATATGCTCTTGTGCCATCACAACAACGTCACAAACTTGATGACAAGGCAAAGAAATGTATATTTGTTGGTTATAGTGCTGAAAGTAAGGGATATCGGTTGTACCATCCATTGACGAACACAATTATTCTGAGTCGAGATGTGGTATTTGCTGAAAATTCAGTGTTTCCTCTACTTGAATGCAAAAAACAGCCAACAATTAGATCACAAGATGTGTTTGATACACTCATGCCTTTGTTCCAAAATGGTGCACTTGACTATGGCCATGTAGACCAGCCATCTAAGGTTCAAAGGGCTGAAAAATTCTAGCCAAATAGGACTGAAAATGCAGAGAATATGCAACCAAACATGGCTGAAAAATTTCAGCCAAAAATGGTCAAAACTGCTGTAAATTTTCAGCCACATATGGCTGAATATTTGTGTCAAAATATGGCTGAAAATGAGCATGAAATTCAGCCCACACATGATGTACATGTTGAAGATCTATTACATAATGAAGGCATGTCTAACAAGAGTGCACAAACTATGCCAAAGTGGCTGAAAAAAGCTTTGCAGGACAACAAATTGAGTGCACCTTTACTTGGTAGAACAAGATCAAGCTCTCACCATGCATCGAGTAATTTTGTGGATTATTCTCTTATTGCTACAACATGTAATGAAGAGCCACTTTCTTTTGAAGATGCATGTGATGATCCACAATGGATGAGTGCTATGCAATCAGAAATGGATTCCATACATAGGAATGGTACTTGGGAGTTATGTAAATTGCCAAAAGGAAAGAATGCCATTGGTACAAAGTGGGTTTACAAGATTAAGAGAAAATCTAATGGTAGCATTGATCGCTACAAATCTAGATTGGTTGCCAAAGGATATGCGCAACAATATGGCATTGACTATGAGGAAACTTTTGCACCTACTTCACGCATGACTACCATTCGTACCGTGGTTGCATTGGCTACCCATCGAGGTTGGAAAGTGCATCAGTTGGACATAAAAACAACCTTCTTGAATGGTGATTTGCAAGAAGAGGTCTATGTGAAGCAACCTCCTGGATTTGCTATGGAAGGGAAAGAGCATATGGTTTGTCGCTTGCATAAAGCCTTGTATGGTCTCAAGCAAGCTCCACGTGCATGGTATGGCAAAATCCATAAGCACTTGATTGCTCTTGGCTTCACATGTAGTCTGATTGAAAGCACACTCTATGTACGCAAAAAAAGGGGCTGATCTTACAGTGCTTGTTCTTTATGTCGATGACATACTCTTGACTGGATCATGTGATGCAAAACTTGACATTCTTATGGATGATTTGCAGCATACTTTTGATGTCACTTATCTTGGTGGTTTGAGCTACTATCTTGGCATCCAGTTTGTATCCATTGAGGGGGGAATTGTTATGCATCAAGCAAAGTATGTTGAAAAACTACTTCAGCGTTTTGACTTTGAGGATTGTAAGTTAGTTTCCACACCAGTTGAGACAGGATTCAAAGTTCTCAGTTGAGGATTCCAGTGATGCATTTGACACTTCTCTTTATCAACAAGTTGTGGGATGTCTTATATATGCAAGCAACACAAGGGCAGATATACAGTATGCAGTTTCCTAGTTGAGTCGATTCATGCATAGCCCTGGCACTAAGCATTGGCAAGCGGTGAAACGTGTGTTTAGATATCTTCGAGGCACTTTGAGTTTAGGTCTCTTTTATGGTAGAGATGTGCAGCCATGCTTGCATGCTTTTACAGATAGTGATTGGGCTGGTTGTTATGATACTCGCGTGTCCACTAGTGGTAATTGCTTTTACCTTGGAGACTCATGCATATCTTGGTTGAGTAAGAATCAACCTACAGTGGCGACATCGAGTTGTGAAGCTGAGTATAGGGCAGTTTTCAGAGCGATAGTGGAGTGTATATGGCTGAGACGCCTATTGATGGATCTTTGCATGGAGATTGATGCTGCTACGCATATTCTCACAGATATTCAGAGTGCTTTGGCTATTGCACGAAATCCAGTGTTTCATGCATGGACCAAACATATTGAGGTGCATTATCACTATGTGAGAGAGCGCCTTCATGCAGGAGATATTGATTTGGTAAATGTGCCTACAAACGATAATGTGGCAGACATATTCACCAAAGCTCTTCCACGAGAAAAGTTTGAAGCTTTTCACAAAGCTTTAGGCTTATTACCTTGTGGGGGCTGATCTGTCACTCCCTGTATGTGTTCACATCATTCGCTCCAGGGGGGTTTGTTACACTTATGTGTTCCTCAAGTAGCTTTGATGTGAACCTTTTTCCTATACATGGACACTTTTTACTCTAGTGCTGGCTAGAGGTTTTCTCCCCATGTTACCACATACTTGATACTCTCATATGTGGTGGTACTTTGTACTTAGGGATATCATTCGGCTCTTACTTCAGTTCAGTTCATCGTCAATAGAGAGAGCTATTCCAGCCATCATCTTCTCCATGTGTCTTGCTGCGTTTGTGCTCCTTGTGTGTCTCTCGCACTTCTACACACACCCAACATACATATCATCATATGTTGCATCATGCAAAGATTATGAAATACACTCATCTGTGAAACATCGATATGGTTTGCATACAACATATACTCCAAGCATTCATTATAAGTGGGTAAGTATTTATCAAACTAAACGCGCATTTACAAATTGAAATGGTTGAAGCATTACTATCTGGAATTGTTTTAGGCCCGATCCCAATAACCCTAGCTGGATTATTTGTAACCGCATATTTACAATATCGACGGGGTGATCAATTAGATATTCGATAAATCTTAGTTAATATTTCATTGTTTTTTGAGGAAAAAATTTATTTAGGCAAACAAAAACGGCACTACATGTTTTTTTTGTTAACGAAAACAACTCATTCTAGTCCCAAATTCATTTGACTAGATTACATATTTATTAGTAGAGCATTTTATGGATCAAGGTTAGTGTATAAAATACACGCCCTGTAGGATTAGTTGTTTTAGTAACAATGCCTTTGGGTGTTAATAGTATGCACTACATCGTTCTTGCACGTGAAGACTTCACAGATTATGCTAAAGGTAGAGAATTACAAACTAAATCAATTACCAATGTATGTAAGATTTTTTTTTGAAGAAGTGTTTTTTAGATTTGGATGTAGAGAAAGTCATAGCTGATTATGGAACGTTAGATGCACAACAAGCAAGAGACTTCTTCCAAAATCATGGAATTTATTTGGCATTAACTATTGCATATACTTCTGAAGGTAATGGTAAGATTGAGAGATCTCATTTCTAGTTGTTAGAGCTTTAGCAAAAGCATGTGATGGTAAGATTCAGAACTAACCATATTACCTTCCTTTTGCATTGTGGGCCGTTTGTAGCATATGTGCACTTGCATCTCACATGGTTGGAATGTACATCAATTGGACATTAAAAATGCATTTTTGAATGGGGACTCATATGAAGAGTGTATGTATTTCACCCCCATGGCTTTTTTCAGAAAGGGCATGAAAACAAAATGTGCTGGTTGAAAAAGGCATTATATGGTTTGAAGCAAGCAGCATGTGCTTGGTATGAAAAGTTATATGCCTACTTGCTTGCACATGGTTTTGAGAATAGGCCAATTGAGAACACCTTATATGTTAAGCGAGCAGATGATGTACTTCAGGTAATTGTAGTTTATGTTGATGACATGTTGCTCACTAGCCCTAATAAGAAGTGTATGCTGAATTTAAGGCTGATTTACATGCATCTTTTGAGATGTTAGATTTGGAGCATCTGCATCATTATTTGGGCATTCAATTTATGCAAGTTGATGGCAAAAATAACTTTGTGTCAAAGAAAATATATTGGCACATTATTGGAGCATTTTGGCCTTGAAAATGTATAAGCACAAATGGACTATGCCCAGTGGAAAGAGTGCTTGACACTATTATATGAAAACTCTACTATGGATAGGTACTCTTCCCAATTGGTTGTCCTTTCATTTCATATGTTTGAAGCATATCTTTTAGGATCTCATTGACCCTCTCTGTTTTCGCGTTCATTTGCAGATGCTCGACTATGCTCATGCTAAGCTGGTATCTAGCCTCTTGAAGATTTCTCTCAGAAATTCGCTATTAAACTTCATATCTGGATATGAAACAATGTCCAATGGAAGAGCCTATAACGAGTATAGGTTCTCAATTGGAAACCTATCCAAATCAAGTATGTTCATCGTACTATGTGTAGGAATAAACCTATCCATTTTGGTTAGCATCTCCATGCTTTGTCTAGGTAATCCAACTATAAAATCCATGGAGATTAGAAAATATCCATAATGGATATTGTAGTTTAAAATGAATCCTTTTTGACTACCCATTGATACTCCATCCTCATTGGAAACCCATGTATCCAGATCCACTTTCTCCATGGATTCCTAAATCTTCGAGTATGCAAGATGAAGCCTATATTTCCCTCTGATACACTCAAGTATAGCTCATCGATGATCTATGTAGAACTTAATCCATTGAAAATAGGCATGGAACTAAGGGAATTATCCACCACATTAAAATTTTGGTTCTTATACCTAAGCTCATAATCAAACCCTTGAAGAGTCTCTACCTAATGAGCATTACAATGTTTTAAGTATGCTTGATTAGAGCGCCTCTTAATGATCTCTTAATAAAAAACTATCATAATCTTGGCACTGTTATCTTTAATGTCCATGTGAAGTGTCCATGTGAAAGAACAAATGGCTGTTGGAGTTAGATGTTTGTGGAAGCACATGAACATCACAAGGAAGAAGAAGAAGCTTGGAGCACAACACACAATACTGAATGTATTACCACTAGAATGTACAAAGATAAGTAGCCCATTAGGGCAATAGGCATATACACAAGTTGGGGGAAAAAAATCTCCTAAAGAGGGAAAAAAGTGCCCCGACAGTCCTAGTGTGTTCACAAAAATCACTACCTAAATATATCAACAAATCCCCCCTGGGACTGATGTGGTGAATAAGGAACTGACACTCATGTATAAGGAAGTGCCAAGCTATGTGGAATCAATCCACAAAAGGAAGTAAGCCCAAACTTTGCGGAAAGCTTCAAACTTCTCCCGAGGTAGAGCCTTTGTGAAAAGGTCAGCAATGTTCTCTTGCGTGGATACATATGCCAAGTTGATCTCTCCAGCAGAGAACCTCTCTAGCAGAGAACCTCTCCATGACATAATGATAACGCACCTCAATGTGCTTAGTGCGAGCATGGAACACAAGGTTCCTCACAACTGCCAATGTGCTCTGACTGTCCATGAAGATGTTGGTAGCAGAAGTCTGACCAACACCCAAATCAGCCATAAGGCTCTAAGCCACACACACTCAACAGTCACTGTGAAAGCTGCCCTAGAATCAGCCTCATAAATGGAAGTGGCCACAATAGGTTGCTTCTTGCTCAACCAAGACATGCATGAGCTACCAAGCATGAAGCAAAAACCAGTAGGGGACACACAAGTGTCATAGAAACCAGCCTAATCAGAGTCAGAAAAAGTATGCAATTTGGCGATGAGGATCCCCCCTTGGGATAAAACAACCCAAGTAGTTGAGTACCACAAAAGTAGCGAAAGATGTGCTTAACTGCTTGCCAATGCTTGACACCTGGGTAATGCACAAAACCTGCTCATCTGTGAGATAAAAAACTGAATATCTAGCCGAGTAATGCATAATCTAATCAAGCATCCAATAACCTACTAATAGAGAACAACATCAAATGCATCTCTAGTGTCATGAAGACTCAATCATAAACCTGTGTCCATAGGGGTGGAAATAGGTTTACCGTCTTCAAGGCCAAAATGCTGCAATAATGTGTCAATATATTTCATTTGACACAAGACCATTCCACCATCAACATGCATAAACTAAATGCCCAAATAATGATGCAAATGCCCCAAATCAGAAATCTCAAGTGAGGCATGTAAATCAGCCTTGAAATAAACAATATGCTTCTCATGAGGGCCAGTGAGCAGCATGCCATCAACATACACCACAATGATCAAAAGTACATCATTATCACACTTAACATATAAGATGCTTTCAATTGGATTGTTCTCAAAACCATGTGCAATCTGATAGGCATGTATCTTTTCATACCAAGCACGTGGTGCTTATTTCAAACCATATAAAGGCATTCTTAACCTGCACACTTGGTTTTCATGCCCTTTGTGCACAAAGCCACGGGGCTGAAAAACATACACTCCTTCATGCAAGTCACCATTCAGAAATGCTATTTGAATGTCCAACTGATGTACATTCCAACCATGATGAGCTGCAAGCGCACAGATGCTCCGAACAGTAGTTATACAACATGTAGGTGCAAAGGTCTCATCAAAATCAATGCCTTTTTCCTGCGTACAATCCTTTGCAACAAGCCTAGCTTTATACCTATCAAATGTCCCATTAGGCTTACGCTTTAGCTTGTACACCCACTTAGTGTCGATGTGGCAAGTCATATAATGACTAGGTACCATTTTTCATGATAGCATCATATTTAGATTTCATTGTAGCCATGCAATGTTTAGAATTTTGTGCTTCATCAAACGAAACAAGTTTAGTCTCATCACAGAGACGAGGTAGCCATAGCATAGCAATCTGATGCAAAAGAGGCACTATGAGAGCTTGAACAAGTATGATATGTGCAAGAGAACAAGGATTACGACCACCACTTGCTTGAGAGATGACTCTCCTCCCAACCAAATGCCTCTATATATAGCTCTCTCCAGGGGACTGCCTTCTTGGGCAGGTGGATACTAACCATCCATGTGTTGGCCATGTAACTACATGTGCGCCAAGTGTTCTAGTTAACTTGAGTTAACTCAAGTGGATGCTTCTAGAAGGCTCTAGATCTCTTTGGGCAAAATACTCTCCCCATGTTCCCCATGGGGATTGAACCCAAGACCTCCTCCTTCACATCCATGAGACTTAACCACTAGGCTAAGTGGGTCACTTTTTCACAAGAGCACAAGACCTCCTAGTAAGTCTAAACTCGAGATCTTTGATCATACACACAGATGACCAAACGGTGTCCGATTTCAGATCTCTTTGAACCGGCCAGACCCTTGGATCATAGACTTACTTTATTACATTCTTCCCCCCTTGGAAAATATTTTCGTCCTCGAAAATAGAGCTATATACATACTGTAGGCAACCCCCGAGCCTCATGCTCTAAAACTGGAAGAACATGGTCATGTTCTAGAACTAGAAGAACATGTCTCATCTCCATGGTGGCGTCCCTGCCCAAATGATTCTAAATGCGGTCTGGTTTTGCACTTTGATGAACGGGACAAAGTACAAACTAGTGAAGAATAATGAGGGTGGATCTAAACACATCCCTGGCTAATTCACAGTTTCTGGATTTGCGATCTAGGCACAAACATGTGAACTAGGTGGATTCAAATTACTAGTCCATTTCTAGGCATAACCGATGCATGAACTTAATAACTAAGGTAGGATTCTTTATCCTTTGCAAGACTTTGAGAATTCTTGATTCACTTGAATTTGTTTTGGATAACTTGAAGTTTGGTTGTCCCAAACATCTAACTTAGATGTTTGTATAATGGTTTACTTTGATCCAACAGTTACTTGATTTTTTCGCCCGACTAGAGGACTTCTTTGTCCTTATGAGTTTAAAAATCCTTTGTAAACTATAGGAGAAAGTTTATCATTTCGGTGGAATCAACCATACTAACTTTACCAATTCAAATTCAAAATGAAAATTGTCCAACTTAGGACACTTTTCTCAAAGACTTTAACTGAAAGTTCTTGGGAATTGTCAATCTGATGAGCAATTCCTAACTTCCCTATTCTAGAGTATACTGGACTCTAGGAAATCTTTTATGCTATAACTTGAAGCGAAATCAAATAAATAAGTCCACTTAGACTTATTATCTTTTGAAGATTGAAAAGGTTCTTGTACATAACATCTATCTAGGATGTTCAAGTTAGTTATCTAATTCTAACTGGCTAACCTTGGTCTTTTGCAAAAGGAATCAGATACCATATCTAAGTCAATTCCAAAAGATTCGGAAAGCGGAAAGAAAAAACTAAAATTCTGTACAACCAATTCATACTTCGAAGATACATAAATTTGCTATGAATCAAAGACTAGATGACTCAGGACTTCAACTTTTCAAAGATCTATTTCAACAGGATATTGAAACATTTTTTCTATCTTTAAGAGAAGTAAGCTGGATTCTCAAAAAGATTCAAAGAACATCAAAAACATCATCCAGCCACAAGATACTAGTGTGGTAACCAACATCAGTGTGTCGACCCACTGAGGTTCTGTCGATGAGTTTGATATTCAAATAATGCTTCACTTGAGACTAAGTTCAGGTGACATTCAGTCTTATTGACTCCTAATCATGAATGCAGTTCTTGTGCATTTCTTTGAGTCAGAAGAGTGAATTTACCAAGTTACAATAGGAACTTGATGCTTGACTTAGTCAATTAAATCTTTAGTTGAAAAGATAAACTCAAAATCAAAGTCCAACTTCTTTCAGAAATTTATCAAATATCTCTGATCAATAACACTTAAGCTTGAAGTGTTTTAAGAAGATCTTGGAAGTTACTTACTTCATATCTTCAGTTTCTTTGATCTTGAATTTATCTTGAAGTATCTTGAGATCCTTCTTGAATTTAAACTCCTCCTTTGAAGTTTTAATTCCCTTGAAGATCAGACCTAACTTCACGATCCAAACGAAGACTAAAAGATAATCATCATCTCACGGTCCGATGTCCCATACCATCTTTCCTACATCAATCTGAGTATAAAATCTGGTGTCCCATACCACCTTATTTTATACTCACATTGACGTGTGAGTGAATTTTATCCTAAAGTCTACAACGTCTCTTGATAGAGAACTTTTAGCTTAAATTCTTGACAAGAATTTCGTAGTTTCAGGCACTATCTCTATCTTGATATTCTAGGTTTTAATCCCTCGACATGATCATTTCACGATCTTGTGCTTAACCTTGGGAACTTGAAAACATTTAGTAGAATATCTCCAATCCTTTTTGCTAGGGTTTTCAAATGAAAACCAATCAGAATTCCAAGTACTTGAATTTTCTCGAATTCAAGTTCAATTGGTTTATCCTTGACCAATTTTGTAGCGATAAGAGCTTTTAGCTTCTTGTCTTTAGATTCCTTTCTTAACTAATGCTTTTAGGTACCTATCCTGGCCAAGACTTTTATAGGAATCTCTCTACTGCATAAGTCTGAGCATCTGCTCATGCTCTCTGGATTTGTACCAAAATCCCTTTAAGGATAGGCAAACACTTATGTTTTACCTTCCACAGACTTATGTACCGTCTTCATGGTTGCAGACTACATTTTTGGAATTCCTTCACTCTGTTCATACTTGGAACAGCTTACTTTTTTCACATTTTTTCCATTCGATAAATGGAACTTGAGTGAATAATTCCTAACGGAATTTTTCTACTGGCAATACTTGGGCAAGCTACAGAGTAGTTCTAATCGCACATTCTTGGACAACCATGGCCAAGTTTGATCAAGAGTGGTTGATACTTGCGACAAAAATAAAGACTTAGTCTTTATTATTAAGATCTCTTAAACTAACAAAAGCATCTTTGCTTACCCATGGGCTTTTAGAGATCTTTTTCCCTCTTAAGTCCAGGCATACTCTGATACCCCTCAGATTCCAAAGCTAAGAATCTTTGATATACCTTAAGGTTATATCACTTATTTGGATTTAAATACCAAAACTGGTGGTTAGGGATTTGCTGGGAACTACTTGCTATAAAACTTCTCTTGAAAGATGCTAGTCTCACATCTGGGGAGATTTTTCTTTCAGGAACTTTTTGATTCCTACCAAGGAATCAAGTAATGCTAAGCTAATGATTCATCTTGGAATCTTTTGCTTTCCAGTTAATGATTCATCTTGGAATCTTCTCCTTTACTGGAAAGATCTTCAAATGGAATTCTAGACTTTTGGATAAGACCAAGAGTTAAGGCTTTGCTTGTCCAAAAGATATTCTCTATTAACCAATGAAATAGTTAATTGGACTCTTTCATTATCTTATCTTTAGGAAATAGCTTAATTTCCAAAGATTTCTTTGCTTGGGTCTCTTCTTTAAGCTTTTCTTATCTTAAAGACCACCAAGCATACTTTTGTTATCTTCAGAAAAGTGCTTTATTAAAGTTTCCATGTTTACGTTTGAAAACTTTGCACAAGCAAATAATGCTTGGAATTGTTTACTTAATCTTATAAAATATATTCTTGATTTTTTATAAGATTCAAAGCTTTACCGCTTGAAGCTAATCTTTTAGGAAAGAACTTGTTTCCTAAATTGTCTTTAGGAAATATCGTGATTTCCTAAGATATATCTGTTTCAAAAAATGAAAATAATTTGAATCATTTCATTAATTGTCACGACTTTAGGAAATTACTTCATTCCTAAAGATCAATTAATATTTTTCTTGGTTTCTTTTTTAAGCCTTGAGTTAGCTTAAATAGAATCAAGCAAGTTTCCTTCAAAAGTTTTCGCATCGATTAAAGACCTTGCATCATGCCTCGAGATGCATTTCTAGAAACTAACATCTATGAACACTAGAGTTCCAAGGATTCTAGAAGTTCAATACTTCTACTTATTTTCATCAATGTTTGATGAATATTAAAGTATTAAACCTTCCAAAATTTGTTGAACTTACAAGTTTCAACAGAAACTTCCTTACTTGGATGCATGAATATGAACATCCAAAAACAACTAAATCCTTGATAGATGCTAAGAATGTCTAGGTTTCTTCCCAAACTTAGACTGAGCATGCATGTTGGAAAGTAGCTCTATGAATACTTATTTTCAACATGCTTTCTTTTCCTCAAACAGACTCCTACTAAGTGGTACCTATGTATCACTTTTTGGGAAAAAATAGACTTGATACTTAGTTGCATGATGGTCAAGATCCTTGCAACTAGGTAAATTTCTATTTTTTTCACCTAGCCAAGTCAAGTTAGAAAAAGAAAGGAATGAAAGTATACGTGTTTAGCTACTTACCAAAAGATCATGCGTATGCTCATGCATCTACTTGCATGCAAATGCATGTTCATGTATGCAAATGCCCATTCTTGGGTGCAAATGCATGTGAGTACATGCAAGTGTAATGAACTTAAGCAAATCTCAAGCCTATTAGGTATGCAAACAAGCATCCATGCAAAAACAACCTGCTTGCTATTCTGGCAAAAGGTAACTATTCAAGTGCATGAACTGGAGAATTAACTACCTTTCCCAAGCAAGTACAAACTTGATGTGCATAAAACATTCTTTTATGCACAAATAATCTTTTCATTTTTGTGCATGAATGGAAATAGAAATTTCAATTGCATGCCGAAAACTCAAAAGTACTTTATATACTTTTGTATCATTTCAATAACGTTTAGTTCTCTAATTAGCTTTCATGTTGAGATAATCATAATTGGACTATGCCTTTAGTCCTAATTAATGCATCCTAAATGAAAGCATTCGAACAAACAAATATCAAAATGAAAACATAATTTGAAAAATACTTAGCTCCACATAGAGCTACGTCCTTCCCTTGATCCTTTGGAAGAGTTATTCTTTAAAGACTTTGGTTCGAATTCAAAGTTGGTTTGACTTTGATCACCAAAGGCCTCTGGATCTTCACTCCACAGCTCCACTTCCTTCAGACTTTGCTCACAAACTTTAACTTTCTTTGGTGCTTGCTTCTTTGGCTAAGGAAGAGTGCTCCCAAGACTCAATAGATCTCGGGTCAAACACTGAATAGAGTGATCTGCAAGAATTGTGCTTTGGGTTGCAATAGTTGTGATCCAATCTTTAGCGCTTACTAGAAAGGTAAATTATTCTGTAGATAATGAATACGGTAAGGCATTGAGCACCGTGGCCACCTCAAGGTGCTCTCAGAATTGCCACCCGAGTTTGAATCTTGGTTCGCGCATCTTGATAAGATGTGCACTTTTCGTTTTCCTCTTTGCTCCTTATTGAAGTCTTCTACAGCAAGAATCTGAAACTAACAGATGCTCTGGCGAGGTACATGTCGCGAACAACCGTCTGTATTTGTGGATAGGAGAGTGCCCTAATACATGAGGGACGAGAGTTCGAATTCTGATCCTTACAGCAGAGATAGTCCTTTTGGCAGTTTTGCCACACCTTTGGATTGTGCAGTTCTGGACTTTGGCAACCTCGTATGACAATCAAAGTCAGGTGCTCGACTTCACTAACAACACTTGTCTTCATGGATATGTGAGCAACTCCGCAGAGGACAGGTTTCGTGTTTGAATCCTGTATGTGCACACAATAGAAGGCGACAGAAGGCCTTGTTTTAGGTAATATGCTCCTGGATGAATGCTTCTTCAGTGCCGATTGCGCTTTTTTGAACACTTCTTCAGCGCCGTCTGCGAACAATGGAATTTGCTCTCCAATATCGGTGTAGCGAACGCCTGTGGGCTCGTGGATAGGCTAGATTAGTCCCTACGAGAGGTCTTGTGTTCGAGTCTCCCGCGGCCAACGGTAGAGATGGTAGCTTACTTTTTGCTAATCATAAGCTAAGCCAAGTGAGGAACTCAACACACTTCTCAAGATGGCTGCAAGCAGGAATTCGGCAAGAAGTGCACGCAAGATTGATGAGCAAGATGATGGAGAGAGCTATGGAGATGGCTCTGATACCAATGCAAGAGAACAAGGATTACGACCACCACTTGCTTGAGAGATGACTCTCCTCCCAACCAAATGCCTCTATATATAGCTCTCTCTAGGGGACTGCCTTCTTGGGTAGGTGGATACTAACCATCCATGTGTTGGCCATGTAACTACATGTGCGCCAAGTGTTCTAGTTAACTTGAGTTAACTCAAGTGGATGCTTCTAGAAGGCTCTAGATCTCTTTGGGCAAAATACTCTCCCCATGTTCCCCATGGGGATTGAACCCAAGACCTCGTCCCTCACATCCATGAGACTTAACCACTAGGCTAAGTGGGTCACTTGTTCACAAGAGCACAAGACCTCCTAGTAAGTCTAAACTCGAGATCTTTGGTCATACACACGGATGACCAAATGGTGTCCGATTTCAGATCTGTCTGAATCGGCCAGACCCTTGGATCATAGACTTACTTTATTACAATATGATAGAGGTGCATCTAATTTGTTGTCACACAAAGTCTGCACCAACCATTTTGGCATAGTTTTTACCTCCTCAATATGAGTTCTCTCATCAACAAGTGCATCATGAAAATCTGCATTAGAAATGGAATGATCTACATCATCGCATGAAACCTGCAATGGCTGAGAAGTTGCCTCATTAGGACCAGCACTAGATTGTCCACCTGTAAAAAGAGGCAACAAAGTATCATACATGTCTTTGGACCTAACAAATGTCTCCTTTGTACAGGAAAGTAAGGGATGAATAACATCTTCCACAAACATCATCGCTAACCAGATATGCCTTTAGTCTGTGGAAGATACAGACGATAGCCATTGCTTTCAAAACTATACCCAACAAAAATACATTTTACTACTTTATCATCCAATTTTCTGCGATGTTGTTTAGGCACTAATGCATATGCCAAACAACCAAAAGAACGCAGATGAGCAACAGATGGCTTGCGATCATGCCAAGCCTCATATGGAGTGATAGATTGTAGCGCTTTAGTGGGACACCTGTTTAATACATATGCTGCACACATAACAACCTCAAGCCAGAAACTATGTGATAAGGCTTGGCTCTTGACCATGCACCTCGCCATCTCCATGAATGATCTATTCTTTTGTCTAGCAACTCAATTCTGTTGAGGTCTATACGGCACTGTAAATTGATGTTTTATCCCACGTTCAGCTGGAAATGCATTAAAGTCAGAAGACATATATCCCCCCACCTCCATTAGAACAGAGGGTGCCCATTTTAAATCCTGATAGATTCTCAGCCAAAACCAAAAACCATTTGAAGCACATAAACACTTTGAACTTTGCTTCGAGTGGATATACCCATGCATGCCTAGAAAAATCATCAATGAAAGTCATGAAGTAAAGATAGTTTCCAAAAGAAGGTGTCTGCATAGGACCACATACATCACTATGTACAAGCTTGAAAATTTGAGTAGCCCGAACTGAACCATCTTTTGGAAAGGAGAAACGTTGCATTTTGCCCAAAATATAGCCTTGGCAAACATGTTTTCCGGGTGCCTCAAGTTTAGGCAAAGAGGACACCATTTCGGATTTCTACAGGCATAGCAAACTAACAAAATTCAGATGACCAAAGCGTGCATGCTAAAGCTTTGCATTTGACATAGCCTGAGAATCATGTAATACACATGCTAAATCATTCACAGATCTTTCATAGTCTATGAGCTTATAGAGCCCACGACATAAAATGCCAGAAGAAATAATCATGTTGCCATTTGACAGATCATGAACTGTACATCTATCATCAACAAATTTCACAAGCAAGCCAGTCTTGGCTAATGTAGAAACTGATAATAGATTTTTCTTGATCCTTGGTACAAATAAAGCATCTGACAAAGTGAAAGGACTACCATCAACAGTAGTTAGAATGATCTTACCAATTCCCATGACAGGATAAGAGGAGTTGTTGGTACATGTGACAATATTCCCTATAGGCGTAGGCTCGATTGAAGAGAAGAAACTGCACTGCGAGGTAATATGTTTGGTCGCCCCACTATCAAAGTACCAAACATCTGAGTCTACTGTAGACATGCACTACTCATGAGAAGATGGGTTAGAACTGCAAATAGTAGTAAACACCCATTCTTCTTCCCTCACAAGATTAGCAGACTCTATTTTCAGTGTAGAGGCCTCTATAACAACCATTCCAGCCTCTTTTTTCTTTGCCTCTTTTGCAACCAGTTTTGGACAGTTCTTTATGATAATGATCATTTCCTTTACAGTACTTGCAAAAAAATTTCTGCTTTTTTGATTTCTTCTCATCTTTTTCTTCCTTCATTTGTAGATTTTTGCTTGCTAGTAGATGAGGTCCATTTATCTTTGCCCTTCTGACTAGCTTGGAAAGCTTGATCTGCAACACGCATGATGGGCTTGTTCTACCTAGATTGATCTTCCTGCAATAGAACATAGATAACTCCTCAAATGATAAGGCATTTGGATTGCCTTTCATTATCAAACAAAGAGTAGAGGAAAAAATCTGATATGAATCTGGAAGACCATTTAGAATATTCTGCACAAGTGAGCTATCTGGTATAACTTCATCAGTAGAAATCAACTGTTCTTTCAAATCCTTGATCTTCATCTAAAAACTATCCATATAATCACCTTCCTTCATGTGCTCACTCTCCAACTGTTTTCGGAGGTAAGCAATATGAGCCTCATTCCTAGCTTGGTACAATGTGGTAAGTGTATCCCAAGCATCCTTAGATGTTCTACAAGAGCGACTGTGAGGAATAATGGCACGTTTGATAGACAAACCTATCAATGCATGTGCCTGAGCATCTCTACCATCCCAACAAATTTGCTCTACAGTAGGTGCAGTAGAAACCACAACATGAATAGGAATTTGTAGAATATCACTATCTTCGACACCATCTCCATAAGCTCTACTACCTGTATTTGCAGTACCTATATTTGCAATACCTGTATTTGTAGTACCTATATTCGCAGGTGTAACATGATGTCTTTCCACACCCTGCACAATGTTCCTTAGTCTTTTTGTAGCCAATACATTTTGCAGACCTCTTGAAAACTTAAAGCTTTAGTAAAAGCATGTGATGGTAAGATTTGGAACATGCCATATTTCCTTCCATTTGCATTGTGGGCCGATCGTATGACTTGTACACATATAAGGTGATTTATGCCCATAGAGTTAATGTTATTGCCAAAATCCTATGTTTGTAATTGAATCACATATTCTTTCATGATTTTTAATTCCGTGGCATACTAATTAAAGTCATGAAGAGTTGTTGTTATATAGGATACATTAGCTTGCACTTGGTCAAGAAAATTTATAGGTAAGTATTGAGAAGTTGAAGACATCAAGCTTGAAAAAGAAGTCTATTTTGATAAGCGCCATCCACTAAGGACAAAGAAAATTGAAGTTGGAGATTGGGTGCTTGTCCATAATTTCACTTTTGATACACTATGATGCATGCAAGAAGCTTACCAAATGATGTTTTGGCTCTTATATAGTTCATAAATTGAACAATATTGGTGCATATATATTTTTAAAGGTCTTGGTAATTCTTTGTTTAAGATTTCTTTTGTAGGTAACCGTGTGAAGTTGTTAGAGAAACAAGAAGAAGAAAGCTACAACATGAAGTGATGAGAACCATTGAAAATGATTTAAGTGATGAGAGTGATTCATAGATTTCCTTTCAACCTTTATTTCACCATGATTATTTGAATGCACATAAAGCATTCATGGTAGGATCTCATTACATGAACTTTCATCACAGCATGTTTTGAGCTTTACCTATGCAATATGAGTGACGAAAAGAAACAAAGCTTTTGCATTCGAATGCTCTAATACTAGTGAAGAATTTATTAGCAACACACGACAGTCAAAGTTTCTTTTTGAGAGCTCCATGATGATACCCTCGAAGTAGAAAACTGAGTTCCAGATGCCACATAGAGTACTCTGCACAGAGGCTACAAAATATGCAGAAAAATACATTAGTGCATAGACCACGAATAGATATTTCTTAAGTCATACAAGTGGGGTCGAACTTACAGTGTGTGGCTGGCCAGACCACTATATGTTTTATTAAAGAACAAATACAAAAGTATCCAACTGCCATTTTGGCCTTTCACATGGACACTAATGATTATAGTGAAAGAGTAAAGGAATCAACTATCAACTTAGGGTGACACATAAAACACTGCAAAACGTTAGAATCAATCCATCATGGTGATGGCAAGGTGCATGTTGAAGGGGAAGGGTTTACCAAATTAATTTTAGGCACAGATTGTGAACACTTCTATCTATATTTTGAGTCAAAGTTACACCAAGGTACTTGAAAGCAAAGACTCCACAAAATACTCCACAAGAGTCCTACATTGGTAAAGAGCCATCTATTTCCTATTCAAAGTATATGGAAGTGAATATTATATACATGTTCTAGATAGGGAGAGAAACAAGACCAACAAGCATCAAATCTATGTTTTTAGGGTACAAAGAGGATAGGAAGGCTTGTAAGCTTTAGAACCCTCAGGCGAAGAAGGTCATGGTGGATCTCGATGTGGTGTTTAAGGAGGAGAAGCCATATGGAGCGGAGGAGGAAAAGAGGGCTTCCACTTTATCATCAAGGGAAGGGGCAATCCACTATGAACCTCACCCAAGAGCTATCCTTTCTACACAAGAGAAGGAAGCATTATCTTTAGATGATGAGACTAAAAGTCACTAACTTGTCATTCTAGAAATTAAAAGAGAGTTCAAGAAATGTTGAAGGTATGTTTGAGCATGACAAGAGATGATTGATGCATGAAAGAGTGTTTTTGTTTTTGCAAGCAATAGATGTTAAAAGCTGAGAGTAATTGATTCCACTCTTGCAAGATATGGATTTTAAATCGGGGCTCACAGAGTATTGGACACTTGTCCATGAAGCTATAAGAAGATACATCAAGAGATGATAGAAAATAAAAAAATTTCTTGATGATTGGAAAGCTGATATTTATGCAAATGAAGAAGATGCTCAAATTCCATGCATTTCGAAAACTAAGGATAATTTGCAAATTCATAGAATAAAAGAAACCTCAATTGGGCATATAGAATATATGCATGAAATACATGTAGATGCTTATGAAGGGGATCGCCATAAAGAACCTATAAGCATAAATTATGCAATCTCCAAGGATCCAAGGTACCAAGAGCCTAAAGATACTTTTGCAATGATCACATCTTCAAAGAGTACATATGCACAAACTTCGATGATGAGAGGAGCAAAGGAACAAGTGGAAGAAAATCAAAACCAAAATAAACAAAATCAAAATCAAAACAAACAAATATCAAACACAAACCAAACCAAAATTCAACAAAGTCCTATACAAAAACCAGATGAGGCTTCCCTTACTCCCATAAGCTCTTAACATCCAATAGATGGAAAACAAACAAATCAAGAAATACTTCAAGATGCAAACAAAGAGATAGAGATATCTAGAAGGTTCATAGGTGACCGAATGGAGATAAAAGATGAAATACGAATAGAGAAACTAATAAATCTATCTGAAGATCAAGGTCAAAATGCATCCTTAAGTGATGATGCTAGGCAAGATTTGGGGGGTGATCCAATGCCAGTTGATAGTGATATATCCCCTCAAACACATGATTCAAATACCATATATGATCCAATGACCAAGTTATATGAAGAGACTCCAAAGGTGCATGATTCTAGATCCGAGGGCATGACAAGAAATGATCCTAATGTCAATGAAAATGATATGAATAATGTCATATTTACATGCTTGGAGAGATGCAAGAAAGTGAACTTACTTGTAGCAAGAAGGACATGCTAATAACAAGTCCTCTAGGTAGTGATATGTATGCGGATGGTGATAAGCATGATGCTAAGCCTATGGATAGACTAGATCAAGATCAAGATTGTGAAATACTCTTGAGTGATCCCACATTGAATGAGCATTCAGAGATACAAGAGAGTGGACCTAATTATGGGAGTAAGAATGCGTTGATGATTGAACTTTGGTATAATGACATGTATGTAAATGATGTTGCACTCCATGAAAAGGGAGATATGAACGACCATGAGGAGGATGATGAACTACCATTGATTGATCCTCTACATACTAATATGTATGTCAAAGATGATCATGTCGAGTTGAATCCACATGCTGAAGAAATCGAACATGAAGTGGTAGATGTAAAGTTTGTTGAAATGTATGATAAATGTGATGTGTGTATAGTATCAAAATATATTCAATGTGAAACTATTAAGCCAAACAGTTGCATTTATGAAGCCCGAGTTGATTTGGATGTACATGTCAAGATTCTCACAGATGATGAGATATTCGAGCAAGAATCAATGACTGAAGAAATGTATGAAGAATGTGTTCTAAGTACATCCTCTGAAGAGAATGAGCAAGCATCGATGGAGATGGATGCAAAATTCTATGATGGCATTTTGAATAAAGAAATTGAGTTGTTGTCAAACTATATGCATAGTCCTAGAAGATGTCAAAATTGTAATGAGTTTGACTTCAAAAAGAAAGACTCTAGTGACACTGAAGATCAAGAGTCTCTTGATTATGAGGATATGGACTCTATTCATATTGAAGGAAAAGTGTGTTTTGGGATCATAATAAAGAAAATGATGAAGAATTCTTGGAGAGATTAGAAAGAGAAGCAGATTCGATAATTGCTGACATTGGAATAGAAAGAAATCATGATAGATTGAATGACAAAAAGCATGAATATATTGTTGTCTGAGGATGATGAGCACTTCTACTTGATGAGGGAATCTAATGAATCAATTCAAAACTTTGGTTCCAATGAAGACATAGGTCTAATGCAGGATGATGCGAATAAAAAGATTTCCCCAAATGACTTCAAGCATGAAATGAATGAAAATGTATGCTTGAAAGATCTTTTTAATGATGATCTCAACACTTCAGAATTTAAAAATCTATATGCATGTGCTCTTTATTCATCATGTGCATTTTCATATGATGTATTGGAGAGAATCGTGAATAAAGGCAACTATGCTCAAATGGTTGAAACATGGATTTCCAAATTTATTAAGATCTATGTATGCCAAAGAGGCCACCCAGAGGTGGACAAGCAAATGAAGTGGCTTGTACACATATCTACCTTATTTAAGGATGCTACCTTGATTGATGTGGTTCAAAGATGGCTTCTTTTCAAGCACAGACTCTTTGGTGAGCATGTATCAGAAAAGGTGGGGTTGAAGGGAGAGTCTCAGTCAATAAGATTCTATAAAGTTTAAAATGTTTTTTTAAATAGAAATGTATATAACTGATGTTTTTGCTTTGATTTTAAGGAAGAAACAAGAAACCCAAATCAGCAAGTGAAGAGTGATGATTCAAAATAAAGAAACAAAGACGATCGAGAATGCAGATTCAGAAGGGCTACTGACACTATAAAGGTGATATGTTTTTTGTTTCACTTTACTTTTTCTCTTGTATATATGTGTATATAAAAGGATTGCATGATTGAGCATATGATACATAAAGAAATGCATAAACATTAAGGGATTTAAGTAGGCCAAAGATTTCATACGGCTATTGAGATTACATGTGATGCATGAAGGACCGTGATTATGCACGTAGGATTAGAAAGTGCACTAGAACCTTTGGGAACAAGACCTAGGGAGGTGAAGGGAAGAGCTAACTTGAGTACTTGTATATCCTTACATTCATGAATGCTTGATGAGTGAGATGCTTCGACTTCTACCTTTGATCTTTCATTCGATCAAACCTTGAGACAGATTATGTTTCAGAAAAAGTCTTCATATATCAGCCAGCTACATACGTGTATGTGTATGTGCTATTGGGGGCTGCAATGAGCTAGTAGGCGGATATAACTAACTTGGTCGGGTGATAAGGACCAGGGGCTAATGCTAGTTGTGTCGTATGGCCTCACCTATATGTTGCCATGTGCTCATACGTGTCGATAGGTGGATGGAGTCACTCAGATTGGGTGGTTAGAGCCACGAGTTGATGTCAATTTCGTATGAGGATGATATTATGTGCCGCATGCTATGTCGGGTTGATAGACGAGTGGGCTAAACGTGGCCAGGTGGACAGGTCCACGAGTCACAACCGATTTTGGCATATCCCGACATGTGTAAATAAAGAATAAAATGAATAAAAACAAAAACAAAAATAAAAATACTGAGCTCCGATGATGGGTTACATGGGGAGAGTGTTTTGCCCAAAGAGCTCTAGAGCCTTCTAGAAGCATCCACTTGAGTTAACTCCGGTACTTAACTAGGACACTTGGCACACATGTAGTTACATGGTGGACGCATGGATGGTTAGTATTCACCTGCCCAAGATGGCAGTCCCCTGGAGAGAGCTATATATAGAAGCATTTGGTTGGGAGGAGAGTCATCTCTCTAGCACGTGGTGGATGGTTAGTATCCACCTGCCCAAGGTGGCAGTCCATCAAATCCATTATCTTTCAGTTGCTCGTTGAGTTGTGTGCAGCACCACCGATTTATTATTAGATAATTCATAGCGTTTCGATTACGCCTGCAACAATACATATGGAGTTGCTGTAGCACTAAAAGGAATATCCTTTGCACGTAACAGGCTATTATTAACCATCGATCTTGAATCTTCTTGAATATATTGCAGAGCCACGCGGAGTTTATCTGAATGGTATTTATTAAGGAGATTAAGTCATCTGGCCAGCAATTAATCGAACTTAATCCCCCTATCCAGGCGGGCATCGTTTACCCCATGTGATGTTAGGTCCTGTCAAGTTGATATTTAACCTCTGTAATAAAGTAAGTCTATGATGTAAGGGTCCGGTCGGTTCAGACAGATCTGAAATCGGGCATCGTTTGGTCTCTCTCTTTTGTATGACCAAAGATCTCAAGTATAGACTCACTAGAAGGACTTAATCCCGGCGGGCGAAGGACTTAATCCTGTAACCTCATCGTTCAGATCGCCTTGGCGTATCTACGAAGAGGCGAGAGGTCTTGAACTTGTAATCTCGATGTTCGAACCGTGAAATGATCTTGTTAACACGCACTGCAAGGATTATATTTCTGTAAATTTTATTTCTTATCATCACAGTTAATCAATAACAAAAAGCATGGATATGGCGCAATCTCTTGGGGATATCATATTGTATGTTCGCAGCAAAATGCATGTAACATGTTTATTCAAAACTATAGACAGCCGCTTGCCAATTGCACTGCTGAAGAGCGAACAAAGGATCTTGAACGACATATTTGATGGGCTAATTATAAGCGTTATACAAAGCTTCTAACTAAATAAACAAAAGATATGCTCTCTCTTCAGAAGGTGCCACACGGAGTTTGATCTCGCGACATCTAGAGGCAACTTTGTGGATCACGAAGTGAAAAAAGATTAATTCTCTCATGCTTGTCATGGCGGGGATCAATCCCGGATGAACACTTGAAGAGATTCTTTCATTAGCCATATCAGCCTCCTGTCGACGACCTGTGAAGTTTTGGAGAAATGTGAGTATGGCTATGAAGGTTGGCTCTTCCTTGCATGGAAAGATTTTCGAGGACCTAAGGATGGCAAATCGCTCTTCCCGAGGATCAATGGAAGGATGTAGCTAATTAGGAGATAAGAATTTTCCAAAGTTAATGATTGGTTTCAATATTTGTTTTGCTCTATGCTTTCATGTAGGACGCATTTTTATCATTGAATTAGTATGGTAGTGAACTTCATTCTTGATATTCTCGATGCAAATTATGGAGACCTACATAAAAGAGCATAAAGATATTGAAACGCTCATTAAATACAAGCATAGGCATCCATCTACGAAAGATTGTTGGTGCATCTCTCCTTTCAAAAGAATGTTTTTATGCACAATTCATTTTTTCCTCTTGCTTGCAAAAGGAATAGGATGCACTCAAGTCTGTGCACACGTATATTTATAACTTTTTGTAAGGTAGAAGATAGATTGTTTGTGCATGGATGACTGGATGCACACATGTCAAGCTCAAGAACTACTTGCTTTAAATTTGGTGCATGAAAGGAGAATTCCAACAAGTGCATGCACTCACATGCATTTGCATACAAGAAACACGCATTCATATATGCATGATTGTTTGTTAAGAAGTGGAATACTTTCAAGTTCAAAGGATAGATGTTATGTTCCAAAATTTGAAGAAAAAATGATGGAACTTTTTGAAGTTTATTCTTTGATTTCATCTTGTCTAGTGATGAACATCAAAGAGGTGAATAAGATGTTCCAAAATTTGAAAAAAAAATCATGGAACTTTTTGAAGTTTATTCTTTGATTTCATCTTGTCTAGTGATGAACATCAAAGAGGTGAATAAACTTTAGCATCACTTGAACTTTAGTGTTCAATACTTGGATGCTAGGTTCCATGACTACATCTCTAGTCAAGATACAAAGTGTTCAAAAAAAGCACTTTTTTGAGGATAAGAAAAGTATGCATGGTTTTGTTTAAGCTAATTAGAGCTTAAAGAAGAAACCCAAGTAATCTTAAGGAATCAAGATATTTTCCTAAAAGATATATCAAAGTAATCTTTAGGAATTAAGCTATTTCTGAAAGATAAGCCAACAAAGAAAATAGTCTAGTTAACTATTTTCTTGGTTAAAAAGGAATATCTTTTGGACAAGCAATAAAGCCTTAAGTCTTTTTCTTGTTCAATAGTCAAGATTTCTTTTAGAGAGATTATTCTAGTAAAGCAAAAAATTCTAAGATGAATCATTGGTTGAGTATTACTTGATTCCTTGGTAGGAATCTAAAGTTCTTGAAAGACAAAATATCCCTAGATATGAGACTAGAATCTTTCAAGAAAAGTTTATTAGAAGTAGTTCCAAGTAATTCCCAAAACCACAAGTATTGGTACTCAAGTCCAAATAGTGATATAACCTAAAGATGTATAAAAGATTCTTAGCTTTGGAATCTGAGAAGCATCATGATATGCTTGGACTGAAGTTTAGGAAAAGATCTCTAAAAATCCTACAGGTAAGCAAAGAAGCTTTAGATAGTTCAGGAGATCTTAAAGATAAAGAATAAGTCTTTATTTCTAGTCACAATATCAACCAGACTTGATCAAGCTTGGCCATGATTGTCCAAGAACATGCGATTGGAACTACTTTGTAGATTGCCCAAGTGTTGATAATAAAAAATTCCTTTTGGGATATATTCACTCAGGTTCCATTTATCTAATGGAAAAGTGTGAAAAGAGTAAGCTGTTCCAAGTCTGAACAGAGAGATGAAATTTCAAGAATGTAGTCTGTAACTGTGAAGATGGTACTTAAGTCTATGGAAGGTAAAACATAAACGTTTGCCTATCCTTAAAGGGATTTTGGTACAAATCCAGAGAGCATGAGCAGATGCTTAGACTTAAGCAGTAGAGAGATTCCTGTAAAAGTCTCGACCGAGATAGGTACCTAAAGCATCAGTAAGAAAGGAATCTTAAGACAAGAAGTCAAAAGCTCTTGTCACTACAAATTGATCAAGAATAAACCAATTGAACTTGAATCTGTGAAAATTCAAGTACTTGGAACTCTAACTTGGTTTTCATTTGAAAAACCCTAGCAAACAAGGATGGATGTTCCATCATAAGGTTTTCCAATTCCTCAAGGAACGCACAAGATCATGACGCGATCATGTGAAGGAATCAAAACCTAGAATATCTAGTTAGAGGTAATGCTTGAAACTTCAATTTTTTCATAAACAATAGAAGCAAGAAGGAACTCTATCAAGAGATGTTTTGACTTTAGGATAAGTATCACCCACACATTAATGTGAATATAAAATAGGGTGGTATGGGACACCAGATTTTATATTTGGATTAATATAGGAAAGATGGTATGGGATATCAGACCGTGGATGATAATTATCTTTTAGTCCTAGATTGGATCTTCAAGTTAAGTTTGATCCTCATGAGAATTAAGACTTCAAAGAAGGAGTTTAATTCAAGGAAGATAAAAGTAGTATCTCAAGATACTTCAAGATAACTTTAAGATAAAGAAAATAGAAGATATGAAGTAAGTAACTTCCAAGATCTTCTTGAAACACTTCAAGATAAAGTGTTGTTAATTCGAAAATATTTCATAAATTTTTGGAGAAGTTAGACTTTGACTTTGAGCTGATATTTTCAATCAAGGATTTGATTGACTAAGTCAAGCACCAAGTTCCTAGTATAACTTGGTAAATTCACTCTTTTGACTCAAAGAAATGCACAAGAATTGCATTCCAATAAGGAGTCAAAAAGATTGAATATGACCTAAACTTAGTCTCAAGTGAAGCATTATTTGAATACAAAACTCATTAATAGAACCTCAGTGGGTCGACACACTGATGTTGGTTACCACACTAGTATCTTGTGGTTGGATGATATTTTCTATTTTACTTTGAATCTTTTTGAGAATCTAGTTTACTTCTCTTAAAGATAGATAAATGCTTCAATATCTTGTTGAGATAGATCTTTGGGAAGTTAAAGTCTTGAGTCATCTAGACTTTGACTCATAGCAAGTTTACGTATCTTCGAGGTTTGATTGGTTAAACAGAGTTTTAGTTCTTTGTTTCTACTTTTTGAATCTTTTGGATTTGACTCAGATATGGAATCTGATTCTTTTCATAAAAGTCAAGGATTAGCTGGATAGAACTAGGTAACTAAATTGAACATCCTAGATAGATGTTATGTACAAGAACCTTTTTAATCTTCAAAAGATAATAAGTCTAAGTGGACTTATTTATTTGAGTTTGCTTCAAGTTATATCATAAATGATTTCCTAGAGTCTAGTATCCTCTAGAATAAAGAAGTTAGGAATTGATTGATAATTCCCAAGAACTTTTAGCTCAAGTCTTTGAGAAAAGTATCCTAAGCTGAATAATTTTCATTTTGAATTTGAATTGGTCAAGTTTTAGTATGGTTCACTCAAAGAAAACGGTAAACTTTATCCTATAGTTTACATAGGATTTTTAAACTCATTAGGACAAAGTATTCCTCTAGTCACGTAAAAAAATCAAGTAACTGTTGGAAAGGAGTTAACCATTGTACAAACATCTAAGTTAGATGTTTGGGACAACCAAAATTCAAGTTCTCCAAAAGAAATTCAAGTGAATCAAGAGTTCTCAAAGTATTGCAAGGGATAAGAATCCCACCTTTGTTACTAAGTTCATGCACCAGTTATGCCTAGAAATGGACTAGTAAGTTGAATCCACTCAGTTCACATGTTTGTGCCTAGATCGCACATCGAGAAACTGTGATTTGGCCAGGGATGCCTTTAGATCCACCCTTATTATTTATTCACTACTTTGTATTTTGACTAGTGTATCAAAGTGCAAATTGGGACAATGTTTTGAATCATTTGGACAGGGACTCCACCACAGAGATGACACATATTCTTCCAGTTCTAGAACATGACCATGTTTTCCAGTTTTAGAACATGAGGCTTGAGGGTTGCCTACAATAGATATATAGCTCTATTTTTGAGGACGAAAATATTTTTCCAAGGGGGAAAAAATGTAATAAAGTAAGTCTATGATCTAAGGATCCGGCCAGTTCAGACAGATCTGAAATCAGACAATGTTTGGTCTCTCGTTTGTATGACCAAATATCTCGAGTATAGACTTACTAGAAGATCATTTACTCTTGTAACCAAGTGATCCACTTAGCCTAGTGGTTAAGAAAGGATGTGAAGGAGGAGGTCTTGGGTTCAACCCGCATGGGATACATGGGGAGAGTGTTTTGCCTTAAGAGCTCTAGAGCCTTCTAGAAGCATCCAGTTGAGTTAACTCTGGTTAACTAGGACACTTGGTGCACATGTAGTTACATGACCGACACATGGATGGTTAGTATCCACTTGCCCAAGATGACAGTCCCCTGGAGAGAGCTATATATAGAGGCATTTGGTTGGGAGGAGAGTCATCTCTCTAGCACGTGGTGGGTGTAAGTGTAGATTTATTGCAACCTCTATCTTTCTTCCTCCTTGTTTCGAACTCCATGACACCTGGTGAACTCGATGTGAAAGGAGGGGGTGAGTGAGTTATAGAGCCAAAAGGATTAGCATAATCAGCATGGAGGATCTTCTAGCCCAATTCGTACACTTCCAACAATAGGATAGGTGTCAAAAAGCCATCTAGTTGCTTCATGACTGATTGAATAAGCGATGCGGGCTTTTCAATGGGAAGAATATATCCAGGTTCTGTAAAGAATACAAACTTGAGGCAAAGTACTTAGGTGTCGGTTTGACTCTGATGACGGACCTAGAGCTATGTGAAAACTTTGTCTATGTGTCTGAATTTGGCATGCATGATCAACTCATGCGGATAAACCAAATGACATGGTCGTAATATAAAGCAACACTCCTTAAGCGGTTCATGATAGAGGATGTAGATAGTGTGACTCATAGATCTTTCCTAAGGTGGGTTCATATGCCCAAAGCCTAACTTATCCTAGAAATTAAAAGAGATTTTGAGAAACAATTTGAAGATATGTTTGAGCATGACAAGCGATGCTTGATGCATGAAAGAGTGTTTTTGTTTTTGCAAGCAATAGATGTTAAAAGCCAAGAGGAATTGATTCCACTCTTGCAAGATATGGATTCTAAATTGGGGCTCACAGAGGATTGGACACTCGTCCATGAAGCTATGAGAAGATACATCAAGACACGATAGAAAATAAAAAACTTTCTTGATGATTGTAAAGCTAATATTGATGCAGATGAAGAAGATGCTCAAATTCCACGCATTTCAAAAACCAATGGTGGTATCGACAAAAGGTTTTGATCCGTCAACCTCATCGAGATAGAAGCTTGCAAATCCCAATAAAAAGAGGCAAAAGAAAGCTATTACAAGCAAAACAACATCTTTCTGTAATGGGCAATAAGCGGGTTTTGAACCCGTGTGATTTGGAAAGTGAACTTTGCTATTTCCATTCGAGCAAGCATCGATCACAACAAGTTATATCTGTGCAATATAGTTTTAAGCTACATAAGGATAAAGAGCTCTCAAACAATCGGGTCTGGGGCTCGAAATCGTGATCTTCTTGTGCGAGAGCAACTTCTTATCCAGTAGAGAAACCTCGTCGATAGGTTTGCACTTGAATCTTTTAATTATAGAGTTTATTTTCATGCTGCATACGTTGCTCCATCAGAAGCAGAAAGGTTTAACATTGTCCAAGATGGTGGGAATCGGGTCTCGAACCCATGACGTCCACAAGAATATATTTCTGCTCTATCTACACGAGCAAGCTTAGAGCACGATAAGTTAACTCTGAGTATTATTTTAATAACTATAAAGAAGATATATTTTCTCTCAAGTGGATGAAGGGACTCGAACCATGCACCACTGCATTCCTACACACTTATCTACATCAATAGATCAATAGCAAGCTAGTGGCCAAGAAACCTATGTATCAAAGATAAAAGAATTCAAATCCAATTTTGGAGTTCTTTTATAGATCTTCTTGACCCCGAGTTCATACTCGATTTGAAGTCATGCCTAAGTGGATACTTTGATAGGAAATAATTCAAAGTAGGAAGGGCAAGGTAGCATCATCCATCATCCAAATGCAAAATATGGGCTAAGACAAGCATAGTCCAAGGAAGGCTTCATTTCTTCAAAGGACAAAAAGAAGCAACGATCCTCAAGGAGAAGTATATAGTTTTTCTCATAGACCAAAGAATGAAGAATTGTTCTTTCTTGAGGATCAATGGAGGGATGTAGCTAATTGCGAGATAAGTATTTTCCAAGTTAATGATTGGTTTCAATATTTGTTTTTGCTCTCTGATTTCATATATGATGCATTTTTATCATTGAAGTATGGTAGTAAACTTCATTCTTGATAATCGTGATGCAAATAATTGAAACCTACATGAAAGAGCATAAATATGTTGAAACACTCATTAAACACAAGCATAGGCATGCATCTACAAAAGAATGTTGGTGCATTTCTCCTTTTCAAAGAATGTTTTCATGCATAAAGCATGTTTTTCTTCTTGCTTGAAAAAGATGGTTAATGCTCAACTTTATGCACAAGAACAATTATATCTTTTTAAAACGCTAGGAAGTAGAATGTTTGTGCATGGATGATTGGGAATATGCATTTTCAAGCTCAAGAATTGCTTGATTTAATTTTGGTGCATGAAAAGAGAATGCCATTACGTGCATGCACTCACATGCATTTGCATACAAGAACAACCATTTGCATATGCATGATTGTTTGTTAAGTAATTGTATACTTATACTTTCGTTACCTCGTTTTTCTAACTCGATTTAGATGACTAGGAAAAATAGCAAACTAGGTAGTTGCAAGGCTCCTGGTTGCCATGCAACTCAAGTAGCTAGTTTGTTTTTCTCAAATGTGATACTTAGGTATCACAAATTAGGAGTCTTGAATAGGAAAAGTAGGCCCTTCAAAAGTCAAGTGTTCATTTTTCTTGCTCATTGGAATGGCAAGAAAATAGTTGATATGTTCCAAATTTGAAAAAAAAAACAATGGAACTTTTGAAGTTTTTTCTTAGATTTCATCTTGAAGAGTGATGAATGTCAAAGAGTTGAATAAACTTTAGCATCACTTGAACTTTAGTGTTCAATGGTTAGATCTTGAAGTTAGGTTTGATCCTCAAGGAAATTAAGACTTCAAAGAAGGAGTTTAATTCAAGAAGGATAAAAGTAGTATCTCAAGATACTTCAAGATAACTTCAAGGAAACTGAATATATGAAGTAAGTAACTTCCAAGATCTTCTTAGAACACTTCAAGCTTAAGTGTTGTCAGCCGAAATATTTGATAAATTTTTGAAAGAGTAAGACTTTGACTTTGAATTGATTCTTTCAACTAAGGATAGATTGACTAAGTTAAACACCAAGTTTCTAGTGTAACTTGGAAAATTCAAACCTTTTGATTCAAAGGAATGGACAAGAATTGCATTCCTAGTAAGGAATCATAAAGATTGAATATAGGCATGAACTTAATCTCAAGTGAAGCATTACTTGAGTAAAAACTCATCAATAGAACCTCAATGGATCGACACACTGATGTTAGAAACCACACTAGTATCTTGTGGTTGGATGATGTTTTAGTTTTGTTATGAATCTTTTTGAGAATCCAACTTATTTCTCTTAAAGATAGAAAAAATGCTTCAAAACATTATTGAAATAGATCATTGATAAAGTTAAAGTGTTGAGTCATCCAAAAATTGACTTCTCGCAAGTTTAATTTTTCAAAGTTTGAATTGGTTGTACCAAGTTTTAGTTCTTTCTTCCTGCTTTTCAAATCTTTTGGATTTGACTCAGATACGGTGTCTGATTCTTTTCACAAAAGTCAAGGGTTAGCCAGATAGAACAGGTAACTAAATTAAACGTCTGAGATGTTCTAAACAAGAATCTTTTCAATCTTTAAAAGATGTTAAGCCCAAAATTGACTTATTCATTTGAGTTTACTTCAAGTTGTAGCATAAATAATTTCCTAGAGTCCAACATACTCTAGAGTAGAGAAGATAAGAATTGCTCATTTCAGATTGATAATTCCCAAGAACTTCGAGCTCAAGTCTTTGAGAAAAGTGTCCTAAGTTGGATAAATTTTCATTTTGGATTTGACTTGGTCAAGTTATAATATGGTTGGCTCAAAGAAAATGGTAAACTTTCTCCTACAATTTACATAGGATTTTTTCACTCATTTGGATAAAGTAGTCCTCTAGTCAGGTGAAAAAATCAAGTAACTATTAGATAGGAGTAAACCATTGTACAAACATCTAAGGTTGTTATTTGGACTAACCAAACTTCAAGTTCTCGAAAACCAAATTAAATGAATAAAGAGTTCTCAAATTCTTGATTGGGATAAGAATTCCGCCTTAAATACTATGTCCATGCACCAGTCATGCTGAGAAATGGAGTAGTAATCCACTTAGTTCACATATTTGTGCCCAGATCGCACCTAGTAAAAACTATGAATTGACCAGGGATGTTTTTAGATCCACCCTTATTATTCATTCACTACCTTATAATTTGACCAGTGTATCAGAGTGTAAAGCGAGACAGTGTTTTGAATCATCTAGGTAGGGATGCCACCACAAAGATGAGACATGTTCTTCCAGTTCTAGAACATGATAATGTTCTTCCAATTTTAGAACATGATCATGTTCTTCCAATTTTAGAACATGAGCCTCAGGGTTTGCCTACAATAGGTCTATAGCGCTATTTTCGAGGACGAAAATATTTTCCAAGGAGCGAAGAATATAATAAAGTAAGTCTATGATCTATGGTTTTGGTCAGTTCAGACAGATCCGAAATCGGACATCGTTTGGTCATCCATGTGTATGACCAAAGAGCTTGAGTCTAGACTTACTAGAAGGTCATTTACTCTTGTAAAAGTGATCCACTTAGCTTAGTAGTTAAGAATCAAGGATGTGAAGGAGATGGTCTTGGGTTCAACTCCATTGGGGTACATGGGGAGAGTGTTTTTCCCAAAGAGCTCTAGAGCCTTCTAGAAGCATCCACTTGAGTTAACTCAAGTCAATTGGGACACTTGGTGCACACACAGTTTTATGAATGACACATGGATGGCTAGTATCCACCTGCCCAAGCAGGCAATCCCTGGAGAGAGCTATATATAGAGGCATTTGGTTGGGAGGAGAGTCATCTCTCTAGCACGTGGTGATCATAATCTTGCAGTATTATATGTATATATGTGTATGTATGTATCTTTCTCTATCTCTTTGTCTCTCTCTCTCAATATATATATATATATATATATATATATGTATATATATATATATATATATATATATATATATATATATATATATATATATATATATATATATATATATATATATATACATACATACATACATACATACATACATACATACATACATACATACATACATACATACATACATACATACATACATACATACATACATACATACATACATACATACATACATACATACATACACACACACATACATACATCATGTAATATTTGAAATACTGACGATGATATGATCATGTAATATTTGAAATGTTGAGGATGAGACATGATTCCCAAAAAAGAAAGTATGTACGAACGTGTGAATGCATGCATTTTTATGCACTTCAGGCACATAGATGAAGAATGTAAGAAAATAAACATAAATATATCATATTTAGTAAAAATAATAACATTTATAGAATTAGAATTTGATAGATGAATAAGCAATAGAAAAGAAACAAAAATATAGTTAAGAATGATCAAAGTATAAGATGGAGTAAAGTTAAGAAGGTTCCATGATTAGAATTCAAGAGATTGCAAAAGAATGAAGACTAGAGCATCTTTTGCTCGAGGGGGAGCTGTTGGTACATATGGCAACCCTAAGAGATTGACCATATAATTTGAACTCTATGAGTTATAAGGATCATGTATATAAGAAGCATATTTATTCCTAGCTCATAGTTTGGAGATTTCATTTAACTTACTCTTTTGTATAAAGGTATTAGACCTTAAAATATAGAATCAATATAAAATAAAGGGAGCCAAAATGCACAAAACCTATTTGAATTCAGAATTCAAAGAATTCGTTGAAAAGGTGATTCCAATTTTTGGTAGAATCATCAACACCAACCAAATAGAATGATTGGAAACAATCTATATATACTTCAGTAAATATATTATCCACATAGACTAAGCTCTCATGCACTTGAAGAGTGGTTACTAACCTTTCCTCATAGTCATATGATTCCTCCAATGCCTCCAAGCATTATACTTTATGTATCAGTATATGTACTTGAAGTTTCATCATCATCTTGAGCTACTATGTAGTAATGATTGTCTATTGTTTATGTCTACTGAATTCTCATAGTCATTGAAGGGAACCTATGCCATAAGTCTCTCAACCAATGCATGGATCATGAGAGTAACATCCTTTTGAACTTGCATATTCAAGGATTTGGTAATTGAATCTCTATATGTTGAGATATGAGTCAATATCCATGACTGTGTATACACATTGTCTTCTTTCTAAAATATTGGTATCACACATGTGACTTCTTAAGTATATTTTTCACATGCTAGGAAATCTAAATTCAAGCTATAACTTATAGTAGCTCATTTATCTTCCTATTGGAATTTTTACAAAAGGAATTTTCTCAATTCATACTAGGTTAAGAGCACTCATCATTTTTTTGAGTGTCTTCATCCATAATTAATATACGGTCTTCTTTTCATGCTCATAATCTGCAAATAGTATGTCTTGACAAAAAAATTTAAGTACAATGCTCCTAACTACTATGGTCATATTTATGCATCGTTAGATAGCTTAGGAAGTGTATTAGTATTACCAAGCAAGAAATAGATAGATCTAGAGTAGATTTTTGCAAGTACCCACTCATCTTTATACTTAGCAATCACCTCCTCATAGTTTTTGAGATAGATTTTCTTCTCACAAAACTCGGATTCGTGCTCAAAACTCCCAGTTGGAGATGATCACATCCTTGTGATCCCTCATTTTTCTCGTGATCCCTCATTTCCATATGTATAGTATTTTATGCAAACAGACTGATGGCTTCAAGACAACCAAAGCATTTGCCTATCTAATAAGGCACAAATCAAGTTATAACATCAATATTTTCTCGATCTTGTCTTGGCATAACAAGATTGGAGAGAAAGCAATGAAGTACGGATATGGCCAGAGTGGAGCTAGGACGTGAGACATCGAGATGAGAGATTGGGTCAATTACCAAGAGTGAGAATTCTCCATCTTCCACCAATTCATGAATTACATTATCATTACTTTGTTTTTGTTCATGCACTATGGAGTATTTTCTTCCTTTATCCCTTTGACATGAGAAGTGAAGAGAAGCATGAAGAATTGCAAGGTTCAAAGAGGGTTGGAATTTTGATGATGGACTCTTTACTTAGCATTTGAAGTTGCAAGGGTGGAAGATGGCTCTTCTCAAGGCATTGGAAGGATATATCTTGAGATGGAGCTAAGTATTTGTTCAATTAATTCTTGGATTCAATTCTTATTTGATATTGTTTTCATCGTCTTATATTTAAACTTAATAGAACATTGGAATATAAGAATAGATTAAGTCTAGACCAAGATAATGAAACTAAGATATTAGTTCAAGCATTACCATGCATTTCCACAAGAGTTGTTTTCAAAAGAATGTTTGTGCATCAAAGAATGGATTTTTGTAGAACAAATCAAGCTTCCCTTTCCATAGATTAATTTCTTATCACACCAAAAATATATGTTTTCATATGATTTTGCATTAAAACGAAAGAAAAGAAATGCATCAAGGTTATGCATGTCAAATATTTTTAGTGCAAAGGGCAATTTGCATCAACTACATGCATGATTGAAACGCGTGAAAGATTGGAAGCAAGGCAATCTTGAATTTATTTTAAGGATGCATACTGTTGAAGTTGGTTCATATAAAATTAAAGTTAAAATCAAAAGTAGATTTTAATATTGAAAGCAATGAGATCTTCAAAAAGAGATTGGAAGCTAGTCAATCTTGAATTTATTTTACAAAGTCATAATTGATTATTTCATCATTATCTACCACTTATATCCAAGTCTTATCATTATAAGATATGGATATAAAAAATTTGATGATGAAGTTCTATGATATAGAAATAACTCTAA
>CM035407.1:216806145-216853645 GCA_020310875.1 Ceratopteris richardii
GGATAATGAAGATGAGACTATATTGATGTCTTACCAAAATGATGGCAATAATGAAAACATATGAGCAGATTAGATAGTAAATTCTAATCTAGTTATCGATCAATAACTTGAAGCTTCTGAATGGATATCAGATAATAGATTTTTTTATTAACTTGAATAACGATGAATCCTACTAGAGAAATGAAATCATGTTCTTCTAAGTTAGAACATGAAGCTCGGGGGTATGCCTAATTATTTTATATATAGCTTTATCTTCGAGGAGCAAATTTTTATCATGTATGTATGCATATGTGTGTGTATTCATGTGTATTATATGTATACATATGTTAGTATGCATATATATGTATTTCATGTATATGTATGTGTTTGCATGTGTGTGATATATGTATACATGTGTTAAATATGCATATGTGTATATATGCATATGGATTTATGTAAAATATTCATGTATTCATGTAATATATGCAAGTGTTTATAATTATGTACATGTATATATGTATATGTGTGTCTGTGTAAATATGTTTATGTAAATATGTATGCATGTATATATATGTTTATGTGTGCATGTAGGCATGTATATGTGATGTGTACATGTATATATGTATATATGTCTATGTGTAAATGTGTACATGTAAATATGTTAGTATGTATATATATATTTATGTGTGCATTTAGGCATGTATGTGTGATGCATAATATATCTACTCCATTTTATATTTATGTTTCCTATCTACATGATGTGTATATATCTTTACATATATTATGATCCTCGTTGATTCGAGTAGCTATATATAGAGGCATAAGGTTGGGAGGAGAGACATCTCTCTAGTAGGACGTCGGAGGTGTACATATACTTCAAACATATGGCTAAAAGGTTGAATTAGAGTTTTTAAATTAGGGATTTTAAAACCCTAATATCGAAATTAGTGTTTTCAATTTAGGAATTTTGAAATAGGATTTATTTATTTATTTATTTATTTATGCGTATGCATGTGTTGTGTATGTATGTGTATCTATATGTGCATATGCATGTGTTTTGTGTCTATATATGCATGTGTATATGTATATATGCATGTAAATATGATTATATGAGTCTATGTGTGTGTACATATGATTATGCATGTGTATGTGTATGTGAGTATGTGTACGTGTATGTGAGTATGTGCATGTGTCTATGTGTATTCATTATATGTGTGTAACATTGCATGTGTATGTATGTGTAAAAATGTGCATGTATGTGTGTGTATGTATAAATGTGCATGTATATGTATGTGTGTAAATGTGCATGTATGATGTATATGTGTGTGTATGCATGTATTTATACCTCTAGTCTCACTCTCTCTCTCTCTCTCATATACATACATACATACATGCATAAACACACATACTCATATCCACATATATATACATAAAAGAAATGCATACCGTTGTGGGAGCGATTTCTGACGACTGGCGGATCAATTCAGTCGTCTCGCTAACGGCGCACGCAGGGTGACTATGCAGAACAAGTATAAATTTTCCTAAGGTCCATAGGGCAAAGCGTTTCTATATCTTTCTATAGCGTCAAAATAGGATGGTAAGATTAGGTTTTTACTAACTACTTGATCTTTAATGCTTTCAGTTTCGTTTAAATCTTCTTGAAAATTATCAACGTTTCTATCTACGGCTGGTGGGAAAAGATCTTCAGTACTAGGTGGAACAATGGAAAGTAAATGTAAAGTTCTACTAGGATCATGCAAAGTTTCTTTTACTATCTTAACTTTAACTAACTCTTCAATTTCTTCAACTGGTTTAGGAAATAATAACTCAAATGTAGATGGAGGTAGAAAGGAACTACGTGATGAAACCTCTTTAGACATAAGATGAAATGACACTAGATTAATGATCAAATTCATATACAAAGCTATAAGATAATGTTCAAAAAATGATAACCTATTCAAGCTTAAAGGATAACCTATACAAGCTAATCAATAGTTTAAGCTAAGTAATTCTTTTCACTTCAAATCTTTAGTTCACCAACAGGGCTGCAATTCATCAGGAAATCACATCTGAAAATCACATCTGAAAATCACATCTGAAAATCACATGAAAAATATTAGTATGCATTTATACAATATTAACACTCATTTGAAACTTAAAACAAACTTATAAGATAATTAACGTTTCTTAAACACATATATATATAAGTACATTCATTTATTTAATCATACACATAACAATAAAACAATTCATTCATACAATTACTTTAGCATACATCAATCATTCATATAAGTACATTGTTTCCTATACTTATACATATTTAAACATATTATATAAGCTAACATGCATCACATGCATATACATACACTTAACATAAATGATCATGCATACATGCACACTAACATACACTTAACATAAATGATCATGTATACATGCATACTAAGACATAAATGAACATGCATAAATACATGACACACACATGCATAATTGACTTACACTAACACACATATGCATATCATACATATACATGCATACATACATGACATGCACACATACATGTAAAAACATGTATACATAACATACATATATATGAACATGCATGCACTACCTTACACCCTTACACACATACACACATGCACATGCACTAAATGAACATGCATACATGCACTAATAACCATGCATAAACATACATGCACACATGCACATGCACTAAATGAACATGCATACATGCACTAATAACCATGCATAATCATAAATGCACTAACATGCAACAAGCAAACATGCATGACATGCATACATACATGCAAACACTATCATCATGCATGCATACATGATATACACATAACATCTAAATTATATACATAAATTAACATGCATTAACATCTAGCAACCATGCATGAACATACATGCACTAACATGCAACAAGCAACATGCATGACATGCATACATACAGGCAAACACTATCATCATGCATGCATACATGATATACACATAACATCTAAATTATATACATTAATTAACATGCATTAATTAACATGGATAAATTTCTAACATGCATTAGCTAAATATACATTTACATGTAATAACATATTCATGCACGTAATATACATCTAACATTCATAAACATACCTGTCATTTACATGCATATCCTATCATCTAACATTCACTATCTTAACTAACATGCATTAACATTCCTAACTTCTAACATGCACTACCTAACATATACATTCATTACTTAACATCTAATAACATGCAAACATACACTACCATGTCTAATATGTACTAACATACTTATCATGCACTAACATGCACTAACATGCACTAACATCATACATGGGTATATGTACTTACATCTAACAAACATCTAACATGGGTTCATGCACTAACAACTAACATGGGTTCAACTAATACTAAATCTAATGCATTTACTACTAAGTGACTAACAACCTAAGGGTTGAAGAAGCTTGGGTTAAGGGTAAGAAAAGAAATGGATAAGCTAAGAATGGATAGGATAAATGATTGGAAAAAGAGAAGTGGCAGGAAAAATAAGTTCTTTGGAAGAGAATAAGGCTATGTTGCTTCATCTTTTTGCTAACCTGTGAACACACAAAACATTAGAATAATAAATCATTCATTTAATATGTAACCAATCTAATGAATTAAACACACACATACATAAATACTTAAATATATACCTATAGTAAATCAAATACATATAAGTCATAAATATTCGCATGCACACACATACAAATATATACATACATAAATACTTATACTTATAATTAAACAAATATATATATAAAGACATATATAATTACACACAAATATATTAACATATATATTTATACTCCATATTTTCTTTTTGTTAGTATTTAAAACATAAATTTAACATACAATATCATAATATAATATATAAACCTAAATCAATCATTTAATATATCTAAACTTCAAAATAAGATATATAAAGTAAAAATATATATATATATATATATATATATATATATATATATATATATATATATATATATATATATATATATATATATATATATATATATATATATATATATATATATATATAACATGATAATATAAATAATAAAATAAAAATGAAAAGAATATAAAACTCTCTCTCTCTCTCTCTCTTTCTCTCTCTCTCTCTCTCTCTCTCTCTCTCTCTTTCTCTCTCTTTCTCTCTCTTTCTCTCTCTTTCTCTCTCTTTCTCTCTCTTTCTCTCTCTTCTGCGGCTGCTGCGCCATCGGCAGGCTATAGAGGGAGGGAAGGAGGGAAAAAAAAAATAAATAAAAAAAATATATATATATAAAGAAAAAAACTCTCTCTCTCACTATTTCTCTCTCTCTTTCTCTCTCTCTCTCTTTCTCTCTCTTTCTCTCTCTTTCTCTCTCTTTCTCTCTCTTCTGCGGCTGCTGCACCGTCGGCAGGCTGTAGAGGGAGGGAAGGAGGAAAAAAATAAAATATATATATAAAAAAAGAAAAAAAATTCTCTCTCTCACTATTTCTTTCTCTCTCTCACTATTTCTCTCTCTCTCTCTCTCTCTCTCTCTCTCTCTCTCTCTCTCTCTCTCTCACTGTGCTGCGCGCGCAGCGCTGCTGCGCCGCCGGCAGAGAAAGGGAGGGAGAGAGAGGGAGAAAAAACATTATTTAATAAAGAGACGGGTGGGAGAAAGAAAATAATAAAAAAGAATATCAATAAAGAAAGGAGAAGGAAGAAAGGAAGAAATGAATGGCAAAAAAAATCTCTGCATATCTTGAAATTCAAAACAAAAAAATTTGCTTTCCATAAATTGAAGGACAAAAGCAAGAGAGATGGCCTTCTCTCTCCTTCTGTCAGAGGCTTGTCATAGAACTATGTGCAAAATTTGACTATAGTCTACAACAAAAAGTAAGTACCTGAAAATCACATTAGCTTGTGAGTACGTACTGCCCTCTTTAAATAGATGAGAGTAGCCCACCATAGCCCACATTTTCCCTTAGATAAGTGATCCATGCTACCTAAATTAACTTCTCTTCAACTCCACATCACTCCAACAAGAAAAATAGGCGTGGGATTTTCTCCTAGTTCTTTTTCTCAAAAATTACTCACAACCATACAATTAAATATTTATTGGACCATAGACTTTAGAGTTAAATATAACCTTTCTTTTTTATTCATTTAAATACTTTAGAATAAATCCAAACCTTTAGAATAAAATAAATTTAACCCTATCAATAAATTAAATGATAACCCTAGTGAAACTTCATAATTAACTTATTTTTTATTTGAAATATTTTGCTAAGGTTCCATTTGTTATATTTACCTTATCTAATAATTCATTTATAGACTAAAAGTTACTTAATTAATTATTTAACCTTAGGTTTATCCTTAAATTAACTTCAAATCATGTTAATTAATCCCAATTAACCCTTAAACATATCTTCTACACTTCCATAATCCTCTAGATTGAATAATTAACCCTTAATTGACCTTGAAATTAAACTAGAACCCTATAAAACATGTTCAAAACCTATATTTAACCCTTAAATATCCTTGCATTTACTTTCAAAACATAAATATACCCTTAACTGACCCTTGATTTTTCATCTATACCCTTAATTAAATTAAGAAAACACTTAGATAAATACTTCCCATCTTGATATTATTCAGCAAACTTCTTTTCCTGCAGAAATTAAAATCAAACATTAGTAAAAAATTTCATAATTTAACCAAACTTATATCAATCAATTAATCTTTTAATTTTTGAAATATTTTAAGAGTAATAAATTCTTTTCGACATCCGCCCCCACTAAACCTGCACATCGTCCCGATGGGCCAACCTGTAGATTCAACTGGAACATATCAAATTCTTTTGAAAATAAGTTTTAAATTTTTCAAAATTTTACTTCATCATGCATTCAAGCTTTATGCAATTAAAAAGATTAGTACAAATCATTTAAGAAAACACAAACTAGATATAAGTTATAAAAATATCATATCATATTTCTAAATCCACATTTAAACAAGCATTTATAAGAATAAATCATAAGTTTTATAGTCCTTTTGTTCATGTCACTTGCTTAGAGTAAGTATCTTATCCTGCATAACAGTATATACCAAAACTTTGTTCATCAGGTAATAGAATTATATGCTATGGTCTGACTCTCTTTTCATTGTTTTTTTCATATCATTTTTCTTTTACTTTTTTACTTCATCCCAACTTAGCTTTTTCTTTAATTTTCACAAATCGGCCTATACCAAAATTGGGTGTGACGCCTAGACTTGTCCACCCGGCCAAGTTTATTCCACTTCTCTACCAACCCGGGGTAGCGCATGATAAAACTATGTTAGCCCTACATGAAATTGACGTCAGCTCGTGGCTCTGATCGCCCGACCAGAGTAACTCCACCCGCCTATCAACCCATGCAGGTGCATGACAACATATAGGTTGGGCCTATGATGAAACTAGCGTCAGCTCGTGGCCTTGATCACCCGACCAAGGTTGGTCCACCTGCCTACTAGCCCAACATAGCGCATCAACAACAAACACATACATATATGCTAATTGGGTATGAAGTTTTATTTATTTTTTTATTTAATTAAGAGGTCAGATCTCATAAGAAATAAATAGCAGAATACAAAATCCCATATACTAATGGATAAAATTTTAAGCATATACATGTATTCAAAATAAGGCTACCTTTTCTTCTACAACCTTCCAATTCCAAAATTTCTATTTAACTTTCTAATTCAGTTCATATAAATACGAGTTTTTATGCTTCAATCATAAATATTTCAGATATTTCTACATCTTAATTCTATTTGAGTTTTTTAAATAAATTCAAACATATCCTTTTAATCCATGCAGTAATGCCATGCATATACACAAAAAATCAAAGAATCTTTAATCAAAACTGTTTCACCTGATATTTTAATCATCATCTTCATTTTCAACAGCATCATCACCATCATCATTAATCTCGCCAGTTTCATATTCTTTGTTATTTCTCTTTTCAAAATTTTCAGCAAAGAACCATCAAACTCTCTAAGTTTAAATGTACCATTATCAAATACAGTCACAACTACATATGGACCAAACCATCTTTTTATTAACTTTCTCCTAGCATCATACTGAGTATCAAAAGTACTATCATAAACTAAAACCCAATCATCTACTTCTATAGTACGAGGCCTAAGTCTATGTTTTTTATCAAAATAAATTTTATTTTTAAGACGTGATTCTTTAATTTTTTGAACGGCTTCTTCAATCATTTTATTTCCTATATTTAACTGCATAATCCTAACAGAAATTAGATCTTCACGAGTCATCTCATTATTCCACGGAAGCGTCGTCCATGAAATAATCTGGGTCTGGATAGGAAAAATCGGCTACATTAGTTCTGCAGGCATAAATCCTGTAGATCTAGTATACGTCATCCTGTCTACCCATAGTGCGAAAGGAAGGAATCTAGGCCACTGCGTTGTATCACCATTGCAAGCTTTAGAAATTGCCTTCACAATAGAGGGATGACCCCGCTCAATCTTACCATTAGACTCCGGATTATAAGCAGTAGTGAGAGACAGACGAATCCCATGCTGGTCAAAGAATTCTCTAGCCCCTCTAGCATCTAACTCTCCCCTATCTGCCACTATCTTTTCTACATAGCCAAATCTACTAATAACTTCTTCTAGCAAAAATTTACATACGTTATAAGTAGTTTTCGTACGAACAGCTCTACCTTCTAAATGATTAGTCAGGTCTTCTCTAGCTAAAACTATATATCTCATCTTATCTAATCCTTTAGGCATGGTCACTAAATCAGCTACCCACTTGTAATGAATACAAGGGGGATAGGTAGGGTGCAAAGGTTCTCTATGTCTAACTGACGAATGTACCTGACAAGTAGTACAAGTACTAACAAAGTCACGTATATTCACATACATACCCGGCCACCAGTAAGCTTCTCTAATTTTATCATAAGTTGCATAAAAGCCTTTATGTCCTGCCCAAAGAGTCTCATGCATTTCTATCATAACTCTATTTTGTAGATTTTTATTTCCTAAAACTCGCTGCGGATATCTAATTTTTCCTTTTGCATGACGCCAAATAAAACCATCTTTTAGAAAGAAATTAAATGCTCATTTCCTAATGTCTCTAAATCTATTAACTGACCAAATAGGTGATTGCTTCAAAGTGCTAAGATAGTAACCTATATCATACCAAATCCCTTCATACTCATTTTCATTAAATTTTTCATATACATACATATCAGAAATATAATTAATTACATTTAAATTAGTTTCAGTCATTTCATCATCTTCAAATTTAGCCCTAGAAAGCATATCTGCTACAGAGTTAGATTTCCCAAAAATATGATTTAAAATAGGATTAATAAAATTAATATATGATATCCATCTTAACATAGCTATATCAGGAGAAGAGCAATTAGTAATCATTCCTATTAATGGTAAACAATCTGTTTCTATTATGACATTAGCTCCTATAAAATACTCTTTATCAGTTTTTAACGCAGTAACTAAACCCCATAATTCATGTTTTATTTGTGGATAATTCTTTTGAGTTTCATGCAAAATTTTAGCCCCAAATCTAATAGCATATCTATTTCCCTCACTATCATCTTGACCTATTACCCATCCTATTCCTATAGGACTAGTATCTACAGTTAAAATAATCTGTTTATTATTTGAATAATCTACACGTTTTAAAACAGGTGCATTAGAAAGCAAACTTTTTAATTTCTTCATTGCTTTAACATGAGTTTCAATCCATTTAAATTTTCTATTTTTCCTAAGTAAATCATACAATGGATTAGCTACATGGGCATAATGCGGAATCCAAATAGCATAAAATACACATGCTCCTAAGAAACGTTTAACTTCACTAATGTTTTTACAAGTTTCAGATAATTTATTTATAGCATCTACTTTTTGAGGATAAGGCCTACGACCATAGAAACCACATAAATGTCCTACAATTAAAACTTCATTAACTCCAAACACTGATTTTTCTATAGAAAAAGTTAATCCTACTTCTTCAAATCTTTTAAGAATTTTTTCACAATCTAAAATATGATTAGCTACAAACTTCCTACATCCTAGTGAATCTAATGTTGCATCTTTTTCTTTCCTTCACATCCTTCAATTGGGATATCATCTATAAACGACATAGTCACATTAGGAATAAAGTCATGAAGAACCATATTCATCGCGTTCATCATATGTGCTACCGAATTTGTAGCTCCTTGGGGAAGAGTACACATACGAACTAATCCTAAAGGAGTATTCATCGTGGTAATATCTCTACTTTCAGTAGCAAGTTGAAACTGGTCATATCCTGAATATAAGTCACCCATAGAGTAGATAGAATGCCCAGCAAAAGCTTTGGCAAATTCTCCTACAATAGGGCCGGTTCCCACGTTCCTAATAGTAACTTTATTTACGGGTTGTAAGTCTTGAATAAATCTAAGTTTACCATTCTTTTTAGGAATAGTAAACCATCTATTAGAATAAGGTGCGGAGGAAGGTCCTAAAATTTTCATTTGCATCTTCTCCTTAAGTAGTTTCATTAGCTCAGGTAAATGAGCCTTTGGAACTGGTATAGGGTGAAGATTCCAAGGTATATGGGCTACAGTAAATATGATCATAGGAGAAACTATTCTAGGGTCAACACATCCTATTTCCTGAGGATAAAGAGAAAAAGCTCTACCATGTTTTTTAATCATTTCACGAAATAATTCACATTCAATTAGCAATAAAAAAGAATCTTCATTTCCTATTTTTATTAATTTAATAGTTTCTTCAGTAAATTTATGTCCTATTTTAGACATGTCACGTAAGATAGGATCATTAGCTACTTGTTTAATTTTCAGATTACTTCCTTCAGGTAAAGCTTGAGCTACAGGTTTCACTTTTTTATATACTGTTTTATACTTTGTATTAATTTTAACTTCATGAAAATCAAAAACAAATTTTGAAATTAAATCATATTCATTTAATGAGTTTAAAAGAATAACATGTAATAATTTTTCATCATGTAAGGTTTTGTCAATTTCATCAAATAAAGTAGAGGAAAAAGAAGTTTCAATTATATTTTTAATATTTTCATTTTTAGACATATATCCTTTATCTTTAAAATATTTTTCATATTTTTTCATTGTTTTTCTAGGAATATCTTTACTGTTTAGAATTTGTAATTTTGAAGATGAAAAATAAACAGAGTGTGTATGTGTCTATGAGTGTGTATGTGTTTATGTGTGTATGTGTCTATGTTTGTGTATGTTTCTATGTGTGTGTATGTGTGTATGTATGCATATGTGTGTGTATGTGTGTGTATGCATTATGTATGCATATGTGTGTGTATGCATTATGTATGTGTATGTATGCATGTGCATTATGTATGCATATGCATTATGTATGTGTATGTATGCATGTGAATTATGCATGCATATGTGTGTGTATGCATGTAAGTATGTATGTATGTACGCATATGCATATGCATTATGTATGCATATGTGTGTGTATGCATGTAAGTATGTATGGATGTACGCATATGCATATGCATTATGTATGCATGTATATGTATGTGTGTGCATGTCTCTCTATGTGTTTGTGTATGCATATATGTGTGTGTGTGTATGTGTGTATGTGTGTGTATATGTATGTGTATATGTGTGTGCATGTGTATGCATTATGTGTACATGTGTGTATACAACATTATTTGTGTATGTGTGTATATGTGTGTGTATTTGTGTGTATGTGTATGTGTATGTGTGTGTGTGTCTATGTGTGTGTGTGTCTATGTGTGTGTGTACATATGTATGTGTGTGTAAGTGTGTGTGTGTGCATACCTTGCAATTGGTAGATGCGGCTCTCTCTCTCTCTCTCTCGGCGCGCTCTCTCTCTCTCTCTCTCTCGGTCTCTTCTTGCTCGCGTTGTCGGAAAGTTTTCAACCTTTCCGTTGATGACCAGAGAAAATGAAAACAACTTTATTGGTGAACTCAAACCTTTTATATCACTGTTGATCAGTTGTTTTGGATTGATGTAACCACTTTTGAAGTGTTTTACAGGTACAAGAAATGACGAAGAACATATGTTCATATTGGGGTTTCCCCTAATTTCAAATTTAATGAGTGTTTTATATCCATACATTCAAGAATTATGGGTATTCAATCCTAGGGTTTCTTGAATTCATGTGTTGTTTATGACATTTGAGTTAATGTTAAGGGTTCAAATGAATTTTAATGGGTTAACAGGGGTTTCCAAAGGGTTTCAAGTAAGTTTTCAAGGGTTTTATTGAAATTTAAGGGTTAAAGTAACATGTATTTAATTAAATTAATGTTTAAAATGAATGTTTATGTATTAAAAATTAAAATATGATTTATTTAATTAATTTACTTATGTGTGTGCATTTAAATACTAAGGTTCTAATATATTAATTTCTTAACCTAAGCCTAATTTAAATGCATTATTAAATTAAGAAATTTAGGATAATAGAATTAAAATGAAAATGAAGTGGATAATTAATGAGTGGTGTATGAGAGTGGTATTTAAAGAATGGTGTGAATTAAGTGTGTAACTAAAGTAGCTAAAGTAAGTAGTTAAAAGTGTGGTAGCTATGTGTGTAAGTTAAAAGGGTGGATTAAATAATTTATGCAATTAAAGTAGGAAAAGTGAATGGTTAAAAGAATGGAACAAGTGTGTTGTGTGAATAAAAAGCTAATTTAAAGTGTGGTGAAAGTTAGTGGGTAAAAGTGAGGTTGAAAATTTAAAGCATGCTAAAAAAGGAGTGGTAAGCTCATGACTTCTCTGAGTATATATATGTGTATGTGCAATGAGTTTTTCTAATGTTTTTTTTTCAGGTAGTCATCTTCTTCTTTTTGTTTTTGTCTTCTTCTCCCTGTTGTCCTGAATACGTAAACAGTGTACTCATTTTTCTTCATTCCTTTTGATAATTCTGCATCGTTAGAGAGAGGAGGAGACCTGGTCGTGTGAGTTGCAGAAGATTGAATTTAGTTATAGAGAGTTAAGAGAAACGAGAATTGTTCTTCTGAGTAGTTCTTTTAGGTTGGAATGTGTACAACGGACAGGTTTAGAGAGTGCAATCGATCTGTCTGAAACTATGTCAACTAGGCAGCTGGGGTAGGTAAGAGAGCAAGGTTGCTCTGATGGATTTTTGACAGCATTGGATTCTTCATCTGACGGCTGAAATGATAAAAGTCCACAGAGAATGAAAACGTAAATATGGTAGGCAGAGGTCTGGGGAAATCAGAGAGACGGAGAGCTGCTCGGCTGCTGTGCTACAGAGCACGTGGAGGATGGAGACAGGGGCGCTCTCCAGAGATCTGTATGGAGAAAGAATCGGGTTCTTGCTGTGACTGAATGTGGAATCATTAGCATCTGATGAAGTACGGTGTGCTGTACGCGTAGCGCAATTGGAGAGAGTTTTGTTTTCAATATTTACCTCACCTCCCTCCATGGCGACTGCAACGCGTAGTGCGCGCGTAGAAAAATCAGAGATAGAGTGAAAGATCTGGCGGTTGACAGTTGCGCATCGCAGAGAGAAGTTTTTTATAATTGTTTGATTTTGTTTTCTATTCCTCCCTCAACAGACGCTGCGCGCGGCAGTGCCGTAGAGAGAGAGAGAGAGAGAGAGAGAGAGAGAGAGAGAGAGAGAGAGAGAGAGAGAGAGAGAGAGAGAGAGAGAGAGAGAGAGAGAGAGAGAGAGAGAGAGAGAGAGAGAGAGAGAGAGAGAGAGAGAGAGAGAGAGAGAGAGAGAGAGAGAGAGAGAGAGAGAGAGAGAGAGAGAGAGAGAGAGAGAGAGAGAGAGAGAGAGAGAGAGAGAGAGAGAGAGAGAGAGAGAGAGAGAGAGAGAGAGAGTAGGAGAGAGAGAGAGAGAGAGAGAGAGAGAGAGAGAGAGAGAGAGAGAGAGAGAGAGAGAGAGAGAGAGAGAGAGAGAGAGAGAGAGAGAGAGAGAGAGAGAGAGAGAGAGAGAGAGAGAGAGAGAGAGAGAGAGAGAGAGAGAGAGAGAGAGAGAGAGAGAGAGAGAGAGAGAGAGAGAGAGAGAGAGAGAGAGAGAGAGAGAGAGAGAGAGAGAGAGAGAGAGAGAGAGAGAGAGAGAGAGAGAGAGAGAGAGAGAGTTAGGGAGAGAGAAAGAGATCGGCAGAGTGAGAGAGAGAGAGAGAGAGAGAGAGAGAGAGAGAGAGAGAGAGAGAGAGAGAGAGAGAGAGAGAGAGAGAGAGAGAGAGAGAGAGAGAGAGAGAGAGAGAGAGGCAGAGAGAGTTAGGGAGAGAGAAAGAGAACGGCAGAAAGAGATAGAGAGAGAGAGAACGAGAGAGGAAGAGTGAGAGAAAGAGAGGTGGAGAGAATTAAAGTATGAAGTTAATTTAACTATCTGATTGAAGAAATCATTTTTTTAGGTATTAATTATATTAATATGGAGTAATGATTTAAGCTTTTCCTAGTTTTAGCATATGATTTTTGCATGAGCATGTAATTGAACTAATGAAAGCATGTGCATAAATGCATCTAATATGCTTTAATGTGTATGCTTTAGAGTGCATATGAATGAATTAGCATGTGTATGAGCATATGATTAGCATGTTTATATATGTGAATGAAAACATCAATTAGAGAATGTATGAGGAATGTATGTATACCTAAGCTTAAGACTATATAAGTAAGGTTATAGGAACATGCATAGATATGGAATAAATACATGGTTTAGAGTACATGTATGTATGTAATAAGCATATGTATGTGCATTAAGTTTAAATACATGAATTGATGTATAGTATGAATGGGCATATATGGATGTAAATGAATAGGTATTAATTTATGCATTGTTATGTTATTTTACTTAGGATTAAATGTTAGCATGTGCGTGAATGTATGTTTGCATGCATGAGCATGTGTATGCTTTAATATAAGTGAAGTATGTCTTTTATGTTTTTATTGATTTATATAATATTACTAATACCCTAATGTTTTTTTTCAGAAACATTCAAGATTAAAGAGAGATTGAAGTGAAGTGAAGTGACAGATTGAATATCGCTAATGTTTTCCTTGCAGAAACATTCAAGAGTAAAGAGAGATTGAAGTGAAGTGAAGTGAAGTGAAGTGACAGATTGAATATCGCTAATGTTTTTTTTTCAGAAACATTCAAGATTAAAGAGAGATTGAAGTGAAGTGAAGTGACAGATTGAATATCGCTAATGTTTTCCTTGCAGAAACATTCAAGAGTAAAGAGAGATTGAAGTGAAGTGAAGTGACAGACTGAATATCGCTAATGTTTTTTTTTTCAAAAACATTCAAGATTAAAGAGAGATTGAAGTGAAGTGAAGTGAAATGAAGTGACAGATTGAATATCGCTAATGTTTTATTGCAGAAACATTCAAGATTAAAGAGAGATTGAAGTGAAGTGAAGTGACAGATTGAATATCGCGAATGTTTCTTGCAGAAACATTGAAGATTAAAGAGCAATTGAAGTAAAGCGAAGTGAAGTGAAGTGACAGATTGAAGATCCATTTACCTTATATTTTCATTTAGTCAATTACCTATTTGTTTAGACATTTATCCTATTATTAAACCCTTACATTTGTATTAGAGTTATTGATTTGAGCCATTAGCTTATCAATTCATTTCTTCAAGCAGATTTAACATCAATATTATTTCCCATTGATTTCTTTGATGTCTTCTGAGTTATTCCATAAAGTCTGAGTATCGTAATATTGAAAACATTGAAAGAGCAACCGAAGGCCCTAAGCATACTTAGAAGCACTCTGCGTGTAGTCACACGGTTAGGTTAGCGTGATTCTTTTAGATGAACGTCAGCCTACCTTCACACCCCTCTACGACAACTTTGGTAAACCTGACGTGAACAAATCGGCATTGCAACTCAGGTACATCCGACCGGAACCAAATTCCAGGTATTTATATTTGAATTTTCCTTGTTTGCACATAGTTAAACGAAAATGAAATCTAATGTAGAGAACCTTCTGCATGATATGGAATCACGATTAGTTTCCTCTATAGATTTAAAGCTGAATTCCAAGTTTGAGTCCTTAAACTCGTTTCTTTCAATCTTAACTACAGTAGTATCTGATTTTAATGCAACTCTTAAGTCAATAGATACTCAATTTGATCATGAGTTTAAGAATTTAGAAGGGATTCTTCATTATGAACTATCGAATTTAAATGAAAATATGGAAACATTAGCAAATCATGTAAAAGAAATTTCATCATTCAAAACTATTGGTCATGACATTGCAAGTTTAAAAGAGAACATTGAAAGGTTAAACAATCAAATACAAGAAAGTGCTACATGTGAATGCAAAGATAAATATCATGTACAAGTTCAAAGTAGATCTATATATTCTATTGACCAAAAACCTTTACCCGATCATAGAAGAGTCGTTCCTAGGCCTTTATATCAAAGACCAAAGAGAACTGTAAGATGCTTCTGGTGTGACCAACTAGGTCATACTTATGGAAATTGTATGGCCTATGAGAAAGCATGTAGCCAACAATTGGTACTAGAAAGTGAACAGAAAATATGTGATTATCAAACACAATTACCTTTGAGATTAAACTTAGGTAGAGGAGGGATGATAGATTATTTTGATCAAACAAAATTGAGTCTTAAAACCAAACTTCAAAAACAATGGAAACCTAAGAGTCATAATGAGAAAAGTAATGTATGTCAATTACAATCTATGAACACCAAGATTGTGACTAAATGTGAATACTTGGATAATGATCAAACCTTTTTTAAACCTAAATCTATGAGTAACATAGATATTCAAACTACATTTAAGGATCAAGATACATTGAAAAAGTGTAAGAAAGAAGAAGATGTAAGGATAAAAGATGATGAAAATGAACAACCAATTAATGGAAATGAAGACATATATGTGGATAAAATAGAACCTAAAGTCAAAGAAAATGACAATAAATGTGATCAAAATAAAACTGATAAAAGAATAGTACAAACATATGAAGATGAAAATCTTCAAATTCAATTAGAACATGACAAGAAGATGGGAAAATGGGTACAAGAAGCCATATGGAAAATTGAAAATAATATAAAAAATTCATCTAAAGTTAAGAAAAAGGATAAGAATTTACGAGAAATAGTTTTATTATAATGAAATTGTTTATTGAAGAAAACTTTATTGCTTGCTGCATAAATGCTGTTTTCCTAAAGTTGAGAAACATATACCTACATTGTTTTGTTTTATGAAGTTTTATGCTTGGAAAAACTAGCTTATGATAAAGTTTTACATTATGCTTTGATGAACTTATGATTTTCATTCTTTCACAATTAGGAAGAAATCTAGTATGATGAACAATTATGAAGAACAATACTATAATGAAATGATGAATATTTTGATCAAAATGATTTTGTTTTCAACAAATATGATGGGTATATTATACTATGAACATTATGATTTTTTCTGAAATTTATGAACTTTGTTACAAAGGTTGAAAAACCTAATGTGAAAATTATGAATTTTGTTTCATAGGTTGAAAAACCTATTATTTATTTATGACAATTATAACCATTATGAATTTCTTATGATGAAATTTGTGACATGATGAAGATGAATCTGATAGAATAAATGAATTTCTATATGCAAGATAAATGATAATGAAGATTACTTGTTTTGTAGTTTCTACTTTATGATTGCTCACAAGTTCTGAAGATGAATTGATCAAAGCAATTGAAGATTTTCTGCCAAAAGTTTTGATGAACTTAAAGAGATCTAAAGATGGAGTCAATATAGATCAGGTGAAAAACTTCTAAACCTGATTTATGTTTTAATTTACACTGAAGTAGGGATGTGCTTGAAGAGAAGATAGGGATTAGAGACCTATGGCTGTGATATGAATAGTTGAAGGAACCCTTAACTTGCAACTCCTAGTAGAAGTAGGCTTGTTTTATATAGGTAAGCTTCCTTAGGTCTGACCCATTTAGCTAAAGAGATCCTAGTTCCTGCTTTAGCTTACCTCTAGATCCTTTGCTCTGATTAGGGGTTAAGCCTTTCCCCTTCATCAAAAAAGTTGCGAAGAAAAATTGAAAGCAGTACATTAATGGTTGCTGCATATGAAAAGAGGAAAAATGACAAAAAGAAAAATTATGATGAAAAATGAGATGAAAGAAAAATCAAATGATTTCAATGAATCAGTTGTGTCTTGAAATCACTTTTGAATTGAAAAGTGGGCTATATAAGGCGGAGTTATGCTAGAGGGGAATTAGTTTTTTGTATCTTAATGGCAAGTGGCTAGGAGATGAGGATAGAAGGCCTATATAACATATGCTTTACTTATGAACAGAGTTAATAGAAGAGTTAGTACGAACACTATTTGAATGACTTCTATAGTTTCCTTCTAAAACCTGTTTCCAATTCATGCATTGAACGAAAAGGTTGAAATTCAAGTTTACATAATTTTATAAGTTTTCTTTGCTATTTGAAGATGTACTAATGATAGAAGCATTTTTTTTTATATATACCGTCTATTTGAATTTGAGTCATGAATACTTTTCAAAAGAATTTGATATTGCTTTCTATGATCTGCAGGTTGGCCTATCGAGGACGATGTGCAGGATTGGCCGGGGCGAATGTCGGAAAGTTTTCAACCTTTCCGTTGATGACCAGAGAAAATGAAAACAACTTTATTGGTGAGCTCAAACCTTTAATATCACTGTTGATCAGTTGTTTTGGATTGATGTAACCACTTTTGAAGTGTTTTACAGGTACAAGAAATGACGAAGAACATATGTTCATATTTTATATTCATACATTGAAGAATTATGGGTATTCAATCCTAGGGTTTCTTGAATTCATGTGTTGTTTATGACATTTGAGTTAATGTTAAGGGTTCAAATGAATTTTAATGGGTTAATAGGGGTTTCCAAAGGGTTTCAAGTAAGTTTTCAAGGGTTTTATTGAAATTTAAGGGTTAAAGTAACATGTATTTAATTAAGTTAATATTTAAAATGAATGTTTATGTATTAAAAATTAAAATATGATTTATTTAATTAATTTACTCATGTGTGTGCATTTAAATACTAAGGTTCTAATATATTAATTTCTTAACCTAAGCCTAATTTAAATGCATTATTAAATTAAGAAATTTAGGATAATAGAATTAAAATGAAAATGAAGTGGATAATTAATGAGTGGTGCATGAGAGTGGTATTTAAAGAATGGTGTGAATTAAGTGTGTAACTAAAGTAGCTAAAGTAAGTAGTTAAAAGTGTGGTAGCTATGTGTGTAAGCTAAAAGGGTGGATTAAATAATTTATGCAATTAAAGTAGGAAAAGTGAATGGTTAAAAGAATGGAACAAGTGTGTTGTGTGAATAAAGCTAATTTAAAGTGTGGTGAAAGTTAGTGGGTAAAAGGGAGGTTGAAAATTTAAAGCATGCTAAAAAAGGAGTGGTAAGCTCATGACTTCTCTGAGTATATATATGTGTATGTGCAATGAGTTTTTCTAATGTTTTTTTTTCAGGTAGTCACCTTCTTCTTTTTGTTTTTGTCTTCTTCTCCCTGTTGTCCTGAATACGTAAACATTGTACTCATTTTTCTTCATTCCTTTTGATAATTCTACATCGTTAGAGAGAGGAGGAGACCTGGTCATGTGAGTTGCAGAAGATTGAATTTAGTTATAGAGAGTTAAGAAAAAACGAGAATTGTTCTTCTGAGTAGTTCTTTTAGGTTGGAATGTGTACAACGGACAGGTTTAGAGAGTGCAATCGATCTGTCTGAAACTATGTTAACTAGGCAGCTGAGGTAGGTAAGAGAGCAAGGTTGCTCTGATGGATTTTTGACAGCGTTGGATTCTTCATCTGATGGCTGAAATGATAGAAGTCCACAGAGAATGAAAACGTAAATATGGTAGGCAGAGGTCTGGGGAAATCAGAGAGAGGGAGAGCTGCTCGGCTGCTGTGCTACAGAGCACGTGGAGGATGGAGACAGGGGCGCTCTCCAGAGATCTGTATGGAGAAAGAATCGGGTTCTTGCTGCGACTGAATGTGGAATCATTAGCATCTGATGAAGTACGGTGTGCTGTACGCGTAGCGCAATTGGAGAGAGTTTTGTTTTCAATATTTACCTCACCTCCCACCATGGCGACTGCAACGCGTAGTGCGCGCGTAGAAAAATCAGATAGAGAGTGAAAGATCTGGCCACTGACAATTGCGCATCGCAGAGAGAAGTTTTTTATAATTGTTTGATTTTGTTTTCTATTCCTCCCTCCACAGACGCTGCGCACGGCAGCACCGTAGAGAGAGAGAATGAGAGAGAGAGAGAGAGAGAGAGAGAGAGAGAGAGAGAGAGAGAGAGAGAGAGAGAGAGAGAGAGAGAGAGAGAGAGAGAGAGAGAGAGAGAGAGAGAGAGAGAGAGAGAGAGAGAGAGAGAGAGAGAGAGAGAGAGAGAGAGAGAGAGAGAGAGAGAGAGAGAGAGAGAGAGAGAGAGAGAGAGAGAGAGAGAGAGAGAGAGAGAGAGAGAGAGAGAGAGAGAGAGAGAGAGAGAGAGAGAGAGAGAGAGAGAGAGAGAGAGGAGAGAGAGAAGAGATCGGTAGAGAGAGAGAGAGAGAGAGAGAGAGAGAGAGAGAGAGAGAGAGAGAGAGAGAGAGAGAGAGAGAGAGAGAGAGAGAGAGAGAGAGAGAGAGAGAGAGAGAGAGAGAGAGAGAGAGAGAGAGAGAGTTAGGAAGAGAGAAAGAGATCGGCAGAGTGACTGAGAGAGAGAGAGAGAGAGAGAGAGAGAGAGAGAGAGAGAGAGAGAGAGAGAGAGAGAGAGAGAGAGAGAGAGAGAGAGAGAGAGAGAGAGAGAGAGAGAGAGAGAGAGATCGGCAGAGTGAGAGAGAGAGATCGGCAGAGTGAGAGAGAGAGAGAGAGAGAGAGAGAGAGAGAGAGAGAGAGAGAGAGAGAGAGAGAGAGAGAGAGAGAGAGAGAGAGAGAGAGAGAGAGAGAGAGAGAGAGAGAGAGAGAGAGAGAGAGAGAGAGAGAGAGAGAGAGAGAGAGAGAGAGTTAGGGAGAGAGAAAGAGATCGGCAGAGAGAGAGAGAGAGAGAGAGAGAGAGAGAGAGAGAGAGAGAGAGAGAGAGAGAGAGAGAGAGAGAGAGAGAGAGAGGCAGAGAGAGTTAGGGAGAGAGAAAGAGAATGGCAGAAAGAGATAGAGAGAGAGAGAGAACGAGAGAGGAAGAGTGAGAGAAAGAGAGGTGGAGAGAATTAAAGTATGAAGTTAATTTAACTATCTGATTGAAGAAATCATTTTTTTAGGTATTAATTATATTAATATGGAGTAATGATTTAAGCTTTTCCTAGTTTTAGCATATGATTTTTGCATGAGCATGTAATTGAACTAATGAAAGCATGTGCATAAATGCATCTAATATGCTTTAATGTGTATGCTTTAGAGTGCATATGAATGAATTAGCATGTGTATGAGCATATGATTAGCATGTTTATATATGTGAATGAAAACATCAATTAGAGAATGTATGAGGAATGTATGTATACCTAAGCTTAAGACTATATAAGTAAGGTTATAGGAACATGCATAGATATGGAATAAATACATGGTTTAGAGTACATGTATGTATGTAATAAGCATATGTATGTGCATTAAGTTTAAATACATGAATTGATGTATAGTATGAATGGGCATATATGGATGTAAATGAATAGGTATTAATTTATGCATTGTTATGTTATTTTACTTAGGATTAAATGTTAGCATGTGCGTGAATGTATGTTTGCATGCATGAGCATGTGTATGCTTTAATATAAGTGAAGTATGTCTTTTATGTTTTTATTGATTTATATAATATTACTAATACCCTAATGTTTTTTTCAGAGAGATTCAAGATTAAAGAGAGATTGAAGTGAAGTGAAGTGACAGATTGAATATCGCTAATGTTTTCCTTGCAGAAACATTCAAGAGTAAAGAGAGATTGAAGTGAAGTGAAGTGAAGTGAAGTGACAGATTGAATATCGCTAATGTTTTTTTTTCAGAAACATTCAAGATTAAAGAGAGATTGAAGTGAAGTGAAGTGAAGTGAAGTGACAGATTGAATATCGCTAATTTTTTCCTTGCAGAAACATTCAAGAGTAAAGAGAGATTGAAGTGAAGTGAAGTGACAGACTGAATATCGCTAATGTTTTTTTTTTCAAAAACATTCAAGATTAAAGAGAGATTGAAGTGAAGTGAAGTGACAGATTGAATATCGCTAATGTTTTATTGCAGAAACATTCAAGATTAAAGAGAGATTGAAGTGAAGTGAAGTGAAGTGAAGTGACAGATTGAATATCGCGAATGTTTCTTGCAGAAACATTGAAGATTAAAGAGCAATTGAAGTAAAGCGAAGTGAAGTGAAGTGACAGATTGAAGATCCATTTACCTTATATTTTCATTTAGTCAATTACCTAGTTGTTTAGACATTTATCCTATTACTAAACCCTTACATTTGTATTAGAGTTATTGATTTGAGCCATTAGCTTATCAATTCATTTGTTCAAGCAGATTTAACATCAATATTATTTCCAATTGATTTCTTTGATGTCTTCTGAGTTATTCCATAAAGTCTGAGTATCGTAATATTGAAAACATTGAAAAAGCAACCGAAGGCCCTAAGCATACTTAGAAGCACTCTGCGTGCAGTCACACTGTTAGGTTAGCGTGATTCTTTTAGATGAACGTCACCCTACCTTCACACCCCTCTACGACAACTTTGGTAAACGTGACGTGAACAATTCGGCATTGCAACTCAGGTACATCCGACCGGAACCAAATTCCAGGTATTTATATTTGAATTTTCCTGGTTTGCACATAGTTAAACGAAAATGAAATCTAATGTAGAGAACTTTCTGCATGATATGGAATCACGATTAGTTTCCTCTATAGATTTAAAGCTGAATTCCAAGTTTGAGTCCTTAAATTCGTTTCTTTCAATCTTAACTACAGTAGTATTTGATTTTAATGCAACTCTTAAGTCAATAGATAGTACTGAAGTGAAGTGAAGTGAAGTGACAGATTGAATATCGCTAATGTTTTCCTTGCAGAAACATTCAAGAGTAAAGAGAGATTGAAGTGAAGTGAAGTGAAGTGAAGTGACAGATTGAATATCGCTAATGTTTTTTTTTCAGAAACATTCAAGATTAAAGAGAGATTGAAGTGAAGTGAAGTGAAGTGAAGTGAGAGATTAAATATCGCTAATGTTTTCCTTGCAGAAACATGCAAGAGTAAAGAGAGATTGAAGTGAAGTGAAGTGAGAGATTGAATATGGCTAATGTTTTTTTTTCAGAAACATTCAAGATTAAAGAGAGATTGAAGTGAAGTGAAGTGAAGTGAAGTGACAGATTGAATATCGCTAATGTTTTATTGCAGAAACATTCAAGATTAAAGAGAGATTGAAGTGAAGTGAAGTGAAGTGAAGTGAAGTGACAGATTGAATATCGCGAATGTTTCTTGCAGAAACAGTGAAGATTAAATAGCAATTGAAGTAAAGCGAAGTGAAGTGAAGTGACAGATTGAAGATCCATTTACCTTATATTTTCATTTAGTCAATTACCTATTTGTTTAGACATTTATCCTATTACTAAACCCTTACATTTGTATTAGAGTTATTGATTTGAGCCATTAGCTTATCAATTCATTTGTTCAAGCAGATTTAACATCAATATTATTTCCCATTGATTTCTTTGATGTCTTCTGAGTTATTCCATAAAGTCTGAGTATCGTACTATTGAAAACATTGAAAAAGTAACCGAAGGCCCTAAGCATACTTAGAAGCACTCTGCGTGCAGTCACACGGTTAGGTTAGCGTGATTCTTTTAGATGAACGTCAGCCTACCTTCACACCCCTCTACGACAGCGTCCAAATCCCGGCACAAATGTGCCGGGAGAAATCGAATTTTTTTTTTTTTAACTTTCTAGAGCAACGTCGCTAATTTCGTCACTAAGCAGCAACGGGATTACGACGCTCTGAATTAATGTCGCATAAGCGACGCTAGCATCGCTTATGTGACGAAGGTCGGGAAAAAAAATCGAAATTTCTATCGTCGCTTATGCGACGATTGCATCGCATAAGTGATGGTACCTGTTTTTTTTCCTATTCGGGGGTGTCGCTAGGCCCCTCTTTTTCTTGTAGTGTAAATCAAACATGATTCATTTAGATTTTTCTTGGTGTAATTCAAGTAAAGGTTGACCAAAGGTTAAAGAAACACTTTATCTTATACTTTACATAGGATTTTTAAACCTAGCTAGATAAAGTAGTCCTTCAATCGAGTGAAAAAATAAGTAAATATTAGTTATAAGTGGACTATGGTACAAACATCCATCTAGAGTCATAGTTCCAAACCATATTCAAATGAACTAGAAGTTCTCAAAGTGCTCATAGGATAAGAATCCCATCTCAATTACTAGATCCATGCACTAACAATACCCATTATTAGACTAGTATCTTGAATCTATCCATTGCACATGTTAGTGCCAAGATCACATATAACAAAAATATTGGATTCACTACAACATATGAGGGTCGTACCGACGCTGCTTATATCGACGGTCACTCTCAGCGTCGATATAAATGTTGGAAAAGCTCACTTAAAGATACCGACGGTCAAGTGATCGTCGGTATGACCGTTTTAAACGGATCATCGGTGTGTCCTGTAGCCGTCGATATAAGCATCAGTATAAGCGTCGGTAATCTATTGGAAGTTATCGACACCCATATTGAGGCCGAGTTTTAAACATACCGAGAACCCGAGAGCAAAACTTCACTTTTTTGCGCGTGTTTGAGTACTGTTTGTCTTCTGTCAAACTTGCACGCGCGAACCGAATTGCGAACTACATTGTCTTGTGCACACACACACACATATCTCTCTCTCTCTACACACACACACACACACTCTCTCTCGGTTTAGATCTCACATCTTGGTAAGTGGTGCACCTACTATTAGCCTTTGTCTTTTTCTATGCTTTAGGTTTTATAATTTCTCTTCTCTTTGATTTTGCAGAAGTTCTTTGGCCTCGATTGTTCGGAATTTCGACGATAGACGACATACATTACGTGTCAGACATTGATCCACAGGGATCAATGCATGTGATCCACAGGGATCAGTGTATTTGATCCATAGGGATCAGTCCATGTGTGTGAGGGACAAGGGCTAGCTAGCCAAGGTCCCAAGATCGGGGGATACCCTAAGGTACTTTGGTAGTAATGGGAACTGCTATGGTAGTAATGGGAATAAGTGTTGCATGATGGCCACATGTTCACACTAGACTATTCTAGATCATTGCTATTTTTAGAGTATACCATTGCTATTTTTAGAGTACAAGAGGGTATATATGGATGGGAGGAGAGTCACACACATCATTCAAGCAATTTCTTACAATTGGTATCAGAGCTATGAAGTTCCTTCATTGTTTGTTTTTTTATGTGAGATTTTCAGACTCTCTTTTTCGGTCACCTTCTTCGTCGTCGCCAGTGGCTCAGAGATCAAAGGTCATGGTTGGCTTCGAATTCTATGCGGAAGTTGAAGCAAGAGAAGAGCTCGAAACCCGTTAGCCGCGTATGAATGCCCCTCCAGCGGATTCGCACGTGAGAGGAAGTACAGGGCCTGCCTGTCTAGTCCTGTGGCTTTTAGATCCTCTTGGATTTTTGGGCCCTCTGCGAGCAGTCCTCTTGCCCACTTTACTAGGCCACTTAACTTTTCAGCAGCGCGGTAGGCCACTTGACTTTTCAGCGGTGCGGATGTCTAAGGATATGCATGTGGCTCCGACGTCCTTCAGCAGCCGAGGAGGCCACAATCAGAGAGAACGCTTTGCGGATTGGATTTTTTTTGAAGCAGTGAGATAGTGTTCCCTGTATATATAGTGCAAGCTAAGTGTGATATCACATCTGGGATATTAGAAGCCATGCGCAGTCGTCTCTTCTCAACAATGCAAGGCAACAGATTTTGGTTTGCAAACCATAGTGTAGGTTTCACCAAATTAACTACTTTGTCTCTCCAATATTCACTCTTTTGCCGATATCTTGGGTGTGCCCCCTTTTGGTCTACTTGTAGTTATATTATGCCTGTTGGCCTTGCAAAATTTGTCAGGGTGTGTAATCCCCTTTTGGTCTATTTGTAGATAGATTGTGCCTGTCGACACCATTCTCACGGAAATTTCTTGTTGTAATTTTTCCAATTTTCAAAATTACGCCATTATGCTGTCAAAATTTTTAGAAAATTAGTATGCATATGCATGCAAACATATAGAACATAATAAAATTTTCTTATTTCTTTATATTCTATTGAGCAATGGCTTATAAATAGTTTTTTTTTACGCTACCATTTACTTGTTTTGAATATACATAGAATATTCAAACTATATAGTGATCAAGATGAATGATTATTAGCATTCTGGTCAAAGAAAAGTATAAGCTTGTGGATATCTAGTAGATATCATTGAATGGAGAAATTAATTTAAGAATAAGACCAAGGGAGGTCTTACGACAAGGATTAATGTTGTTAAAGATATAAGAATGAGGAGCTTAATAATTTTACATCTAAGATTTCTAGGATTTCTAGTTAGAACCTAGAATAGAGGATAGTTGATCCTCAAAGATTTCATGATTAAGAAAGAATGCAATTAGCATTATGATCCAAAGGGAATAAAGTCAAGCTTTAAAACAAAAAGATTTAAGTGGCAATGCATTTAGAAAGAGATAAGAATTACTTCAAGTGAAAAGAATTACACTTTTATAGGAAGGACAAAGTGAGACAAGGAATAGTTTTAGGTAAGAGGTCTCAAGGTAGTTTGACATCTTAGAAGAGAACTCAAAGAGCACCTACAAGTTTAGGATGCTTATAAATTAAGTATCTAGCTCATAGGTAATTACTATAATTACGTAGTTATGAGTTATAGTGCACATTTCTGTGTGTATAGAACAAAGAGGTTTATTTCACAAGAAGTATAGACTTCAAATTAATGGAATAAAAAGGGTAAATCAAGTTTGATTAGAATTCCATAGTTAGAAATAGTAAAAGAAAAGTTGTGTACGAACTTCCTAGATTTCGAGGTTAATACATGGACTTTAGAGTTCAGGGATTTATAGACGGAATCATATCTTGATTCTATAATAGTTTCATATGGGCAGATGGGATAATTCCATCTATCTATCTAAAAGTGAAGAATAGAGATCCTAGGTGGAATCATCTTCATAACGCAAGCAAGGCACATTTGTAGGCCAAGAACTCTAGAGTGGCCAAGATACACATAAAGGCAAGGTTTGTAGAGAGCAAACAAGGCAAGTGTGTGGGTCAGATACTCAAGAGTGGCCAAGACATACAGAAAGGCAAGGCTTGCATAGAGTAAAATAGGTAAGGCTATAGTCCAAGTCCCTAGCAAGGAGTACGACAAGGTTATATAGCAAAGCATGGTTTACATTTATTAGACCTTGCAAGGTTGTCTCTAGTAGGGAGTGATTATACAACAATGCATGGTCTAAAAGTAAGAAAGTTAGTCCAAATGGAAGACAAGTTGAGAAGCAAGCTTGATGTCTCTATTTATAGTTATATCATAAATAGTGACCAAGTAAAGTGATCAAGTTTGAGCATGAGGGGAGGTGATTACTGATCAGTGGAGAATCAGATCTCCAAGAGATGTGATTAGTAAATGCTACCAAGTTGCTTAAAGTTGATTGTAAGTTTATGTATTTTCTTTACTGTGTGCATTCATCGTGTAGTATCATGGATTCATGCAATCATGGAGACTCTAGTTGGAATGCTTCATCACTTTCAGCGAAAGTGAGAGCAGAATTCCAAGAGTTGTCCTTGAAAGAATTACAGAAAAGGGTTGATTAGACCCACCTATTCACCATTTACAGCATCAGTTCTTCTAGTGAAGAAGAAAGACAGATCTTATAGGATGTGCGTCGACTATCGAGCACTCAATAAGATTACTATTAGACATGGATATTTTATGCTTAGGATTGATGATCTTTTAGACACTCTAGGTGGAGCCATTGTATTTAGTAAAATAGATTTTACAAGTGGCTACCATCAGATTAGAGTAAGAGATCATGATAAGAATCAGCTAATCTAGAGAAGACTCAGTTGTTTCTTCTAAGGATAGAGTATCTATCAGTGGGGTTCAAATGGATCCCATGAAGGTTCAGTTATCTTAGTTATACCTACTTCTCTGGATGAGAGGCAGTTATGATCATTTCTAGGACCTTCCGGTTTTGATCGAAAATTTATCTCTTTTTATTCATCGATAGTAGTGCCTATGACGAACTTGCTTCAAGGCAAAGTTCCATTTGCATGGAAGCAAGAGTAGCATGATAGTTTTGATACTCTGAAACAAGTTGTTTCAGAGGCTCTGATACTCAAAGTGATAGATTCATAGATCCTCTTTGAGTTAGAGATAGATGCTTGTGGCATAGCCATAAGGATAGTTTTGAGTCAAGATGGTAGGCCAATAGCTCTTAAGAATAAGATATTGATCAATGCCCAGTGCAACTGGCCAATGCATGAACATAAGTTGTATGTAGTGGTGTATGCACTTAAAGTCTAAAGACACTATCTTGATGGTGTAGACTTTAAGGTATACACATATCACCATACACTTGAGTATTTTTTCTAGTCAGCCAAATCTTTGAGGCAGTCAGGCTCATTGGACTGAGCTCATACAAGAGTTTCACATGGAAATCATGTATAGAAGAGCAGAGAGTAGTTACTAATGCTTATCACAGATAATGTATCAAATGAGCTTTACAATTCTAGAAAGCTCATTACTTCTAGAGATAAAGGAAGCACATGTGGAAGATCCACATTTGAGCCATCAGTGATGACTCTATTAAGGAGACGAGATAGTTTCAGCTGTTTCTTCCCCTAGCAGAGCAAACAAGTCCATTCCATATTCTAGTGTCTCACAGGAGAATGGAATAGTTAGTCGGAAAGGAAAGGTTTGCGTACTAGATTCTCGTGATTTGAGAAGAAAAATCATGCATGATAATCATGATGTGCCTTGCGTAGGACATCCAGGTGTTGACAAGACAATACAACTTGTTAGAAGAACACTTTGGTGGCCTGGATAGCCGAATATGTCCACACTTATGTTTAACATGCTTTATGTATCAAGTCAACAAAGCAGAAAGGATAAAGACTCCATGTCTTTTGTATCCTTTACAGATTCAAGATCACAATTGAGACATTGTATCCATGGACTTCATAGTCAGGTTACTGTGGACCCAAAGGAAGTGGGATACTATCCTAGTTTTGGTAGACAGATTGATGATCCATAGGGATCATGACTTTGGTCCATAGGGATCCGTTCATATCCATGCAAGAGATGATAGAAACTCCATACAGGGATTAGAGTGTCAGACATTGATCCATAGGGATCAGTCCATTTGATCCATAGGGATCAATCTATTTGATCCATAGGTAGCAGAGTTGTTTATCCAGCATGTCTTCAGATTTCATGGGTTGTCGACATCCATAGTTTCAGATAGGGATGTCAGATTCACAAGACCAAGCAGATCAACCAATTTTTAGAGGATATATTGAGGGCATATATATATGAGAGATAGACAGATTGGGATAGTATTTGGCACTATTTGCATTTCCTTTTGAGCTGAACTATGGCATGACTCCCAATGCTCTCAGTACCATAGGTATGTCACAAAAATGTCCTAGCGCTTTGGCGTTCTTAGCGAACGTCCAAGAAACTTTAGAAATAGCTAAAGCCAAGCTACAGCAAGAAGCTGATAGGGCTAAGGAGTACGCTGATAGGAAAAGATCTCCTAGATCCTTAGAGGCACGAGACAAAGTCTTTCTTCAGGTACCACCTAGATCTACTTCATTGTCCACAAGGAAGTGTGGTAAGCTATCACCAAGGTTTTGTGGACCTTGGAAGATAGTTTAAAAGCTAGATGAAGTTGCATACTGATTAGATCTTCCTCCAGATTGCAGATTTCATCCAGTGTTTCATGTTTCTAGGAAGAATACTCTAATAGAAGGTATTGTGTCTTTGTAAGAAAGTAAAAGCACGGATCATTCTCTAGATAGGATAGTAGATCAGAGACAGAAGCGATTGAAGAATCATGTTGTCCAAGAATATTTAGTAGCCTAGAGAGGATTACCACTTATTGACTCTACTTGGGAATCGGAAGCTCTAGTTACCCAATACTTTCCCTCATTGATCATTGAGGACAATGATCTTTAGAAGCGGGAGAGAGTGTCAGACATTGATCCACAGGGATCAATGCATGTGATCCACAAGGATCATTGATCCACAGGGATTAGTATATTTGAGCCATAGGGATCAGTCCATGTGTGTAAGGGACAAGGGCTAGCTAGCCAAGGTCCCAAGCTCGGGGGATACCCTAAGGTACTTTGGTAGTAATGGGAACTACTATGGTAGTAATGGGAATAAGTGTTCCATGATGGCCACATGTTCACACTAGACTATTCTACATCATTGCTATTTTTAGAGTATACCATTGCTATTTTTAGAGTACAAGAGGGTATATATGGATGGGAGCAGTCACACACATCATTCAACAGATTTCTTACATTATGCTTTGACGACAACGATCCAAAAGAGGGACATACTTGTAAGTGATTGTTTTATTGTCTATTGATAGAGAGAGAAAGGGAGAGAGAGAGAGAGAGAGATAATGAGAGAGATAGTGAGAGATAAAGAATGATGGAAGAAAAGAAGATAGAGATAGGAAAATAGAGCATACACACACACATACACACACATCTACACATTTACACATGCATACATGCACACATACATGTACACACATGCATGCTTACATACACATACATATACACATATGCATGCATACACACACATACAAATATACTTTCATGCATACATACACACATGCATACACACATACATACACACACATATATACACATATGCATACATACACATACACACATTCATACACACATACATACACACATACATACACACATACATACACACATATACACACATGCATGCATACATACACACACATATACACACATGCATGCATACACACATATACACATATACACACATGCATACATACACACACATGCATACCCACATACATACACACACATATACACATATGCACACACACATACATACACACATATACACACATGCATGCATACATACACACACATACACATTTACACACATGCATGCATACATACACACACATACACATATACACACATGCATACATACACATAGGAAAATAGAGCATACATACACACACACATATACACACACACATCTACACATTTACACATGCATACATACACACATACATGTACACACATGCATGCTTACACACACACATATACACACATGCATGCATACACACACATACATACACACATGCATGCATACATACACACATGCATGCATACATACACACACATACATATATACACACATGCATGCATACATACACACACATACACATATACACACATGCATACATACACATACACACACATGTATACACACATGCATACACACATACATACACACACATATAGACACATATGCATACGTACACATACACACACACATATACACACATACATATACACACATACATATACACACATACATATATACACATACATATACACACACATAAGCTAGTGTTTTAATTAAATATATATAATTAAATATATAAACTTTTGATTTTGAAGTTTTTTTTACATCAAATATATAAAAACAAGATTAGGGTTTTTACGCTATTTACACATACATACACATACACATATAATACATATATATACATGTACATACACCTCCGTACAAAAATATACATATTTTAGGTCAAGATATTTAAGATTAGGGTTTTAGGGTTTAGACATACATATAACTCAATTACATTTATATTAAGAAAAAATATAGAAAAAAATCTGAATATATAAATAAACATATATATAAAATAGGATTAGGGTTTTAGGATTAGGGGTTTAGATTTTTATAGGTGTTTAAGTATTTAGGTTTTAGTATTTTAGGTTTAAGTCTCAGTGTTTCTGATTAGGGTTTTACGATTTTAACACCTACATAACATATATACACATATACACATACACATATAAATACATATATACATGTATATACACATGCATATAGAAATATACATATTCTAGGTCTAGATATTTAAGATTAGGGTTTAAGGGTTTAGGCATACATGTAAGTCAATTAAATTTATATAAAGAGAAAATATACAAAAAAGTGAAGAAAAAATATGAATACATAAATAAATATATATATAAAATAAGATAATTATATAGATAAATAAATATAAAAAGAACTAGTATTTTAAATAATTTAATTAAATATATATAATTAAATATATAAAAATAGGATTAATTAAGGAAAAAATCTGAATATATAAATAAATATATATATATAGATAAATAAATATAAAATGAACTAGTGTTTTAAATAATTTAATTAAATATATATAAGTAAATATATAAAAATAGGATTAATTAAGGTTTGTTCGAAAGAGAGCATGTCCAGAGGGCAGCATGGCAGAGGGATGGCTTGTACAAGAGTCTCTTGTATTCATAACTGAGTTTCTACGTATGTCGGATCCCGAAATGCCTCGCTTATGGAGCGATGATGAAGATGTTCGACTCATAGGCGATGAACCACAAGGTAAAGGATTGCAAAGGAAAATGGATGCAGGTTTCAGAGAGAAGGCAATGAAGTTTTGCATAGTTAACTTTGAGCCTATGCATAAGTGGTTAGAAATGTTGATATATTTAGGTAGTGATGTGTGTGAACACACTAGGACCGTCGGAGCACTTTTTTCCCTCTTTAGGAGGTTTTTTTCCCCCGGCTTGTATATATGCCTATTACCCTAATGGGCTACTTATCTTTGTACATTCTCTAGTAATGCATTCAGTATTGTGTGTTGTGCTCCAAGCTTCTTCTTCTTCCTTGTGCTCTTCGCGTGCTTCTGTAGACGTCTAACTCCAACAATTGGTATCAGAGCATGTCGTTGCTTCATCTAGGGTGCCATCGACACTCCGTTTGCAGTCTCAGATTCACACGAAATTTAGTGAGCATACTCAAGGTGTTTCAGAGCTCGTTTCGGCCTCCGAATGCACTATCACTATGCTTGTGCAGACTATTTTGTCTTTTTGTGCCAAAGGTATATACCAGTTTCTGTTCGCCAGTATAAGCGTCTCAAAGTCTGCTACAAGTCTAGATGAATTTGTCTCTGGCAGTTCTGTTCAACTTTTTGAGATACATTCAATTTTCTGCATCAAGGTATTTTAGTCACCGGCCGTGGCTGAAAGTAGTGATGTATTCCGTATGTTGGTTGTTCAGGATAAGTTGGATGGTACCAACTACCCATTATGGGCTTATATGATGTGACATGTATTGGTTGCAAAAGGATTGTGGAACATTGTGTAGGGTGCTGAAAGACGTCCTGTTACACCTGTAACAACAGGTACTGCAAATACAGGTGCTGGAGCTGATGGAGATGGTGTCGAAGATGATATTGTGCAGATTCCTGTTCGTGTTGCTGTTTTTGCTGCACCTACTGCAGAGCAGTTTCGTTGGGATGGCAGAGATGCCCAGACACATGCATTGATAGCTTTGTCTGTCAAACGTGCCATTATTCCTCATATTCACTCTTGCAGAATAGCTAAGGATGCTTGGGATACACTTACCACATTGTACCAAGCTAGGAATGAGGCTCGTGTTGCTTACCTCTGAAAACAGTTGGAGAGTGAGCACATGAATGAAGGTGATTCTATGGACAGTTTCCTAACAAAGGTCAAAGACTTGAAGGAACAATTGATTTTTGCTGATGAGGTTATACAAGATAGCTCACTTGTGCAGACCGTTCTGAATGGTCTTCCTGATTCATATAAGAGTTTTGCTTCTACTCTTCGGTTGATGATGAAAGGCAATCCAAATGCCTTGTCATTTGAGGAGTTAATCTCTGTTTTGTTGCAGGAATATAAGTCCAGACAGAACAGGTCCATGATGCGTGTTGCAGATCAAGCTTTTCTGGCTAGTCAGAAGGGCAAAGGAAAATGGAGTTCTTCTACTAGTAAGCAGAAATCTGCAAATGCTGCACATTTGAAGAACCAAGACAAAGATGAGAAAAAATAAAAAAAGCAAAAATTGTTTTGTAAGTACTGTAAAGGGAATGATCATATCATAAAGAACTCTCCAAAACTGGTTGTAAAAGAGGCAAAGAAGAAAGAGGCTGGAATGGTTGTTGCAGAAGCCTCTACACCAAAAACAGAGTCTGCTAAACTTGTGCAGGAAGAAGAATGGGCGTTCACTACTGTTTGCAGTTTTGACCCATCTTCTCATGAGCAGTGCATGTCTACAGTAGACTCCGATGTTTGGTACTTTGACAGTGGGGCGCCCAAACATATTATCTCGCAAGCGTAGTTTCTTCTCTTCACTCGAGCCTGCCCCTACAGGGAAGACTGTTACATGTGCCGACAACTCCTCTTATCCTATTATGGGAGTTGGTAAGATCATTTTGACTACTGTTGACGGTAGTTATTTCACTTTGTTAGATGCTTTATTTGTGCGAGGGATCAAGAAGAATCTGTTATCAGTTTCTGCATTAGCCAAGATTGGCTTGGTTTTGAAATTTGTTGATGATAAATGTACAGTTCATGATCTGTCAAATGGCGATGTTATTATTGCTTCCGACATTTTATGTCGTGGGCTGTATAAGCTCATAGACTATGAAAGATCTGAAAATGATTTGGTCTGCTGTAAATGATTCTCACGCTATGTCAGATGCAAAGCTTTGGCATGCATGCTTTGGTCGTCTGAATTTTGCTAGTTTGCTACGCCTACAAAAATCTGAAATGGTGTCCTCTTTGCCCAAACCTGAGGCACCTGGAAAACATGTTTGTGAAGGCTGTATTTTGGGCAAAATGCAGCGTTCCTCCTTTCCAAAAGATGGTTCAGTTCCGGCTACACAAAAATTGCAGCTTGTACATAATGATGTCTATGGTCCTATGCAGACACCCTCTTTTGTGACCTTTACTTCATGACTTTCATTGATGATTTTTCCAGGCATGCATGGGTATATCCACTCAAAACAAAGTTGGAAGTGTTTATGTGCTTTAAACAGTTTTTGGTTTTGGTTGAAAATCTGTCAGCATGTAAAATAGGCACCCTCTGTTCTCATCGAGGGGGGTGTTGGAGAAACAATCACTAATTGGACATATATTTGAAGGTCAAATCTTTAGAAGAAAACCACATACCTATGTGAAGGGACAAATTCACAAGTGTATTATATTTGTAAAGTTAGTTCACTTTAGTTCTAGAAGTTAAAAAAAAATCACGAGAATGAGAAAATCTATATAAGTTAGTTTGTATCAACTGACGTGAAGTGAGAAAAGAAGTGGAAGAGAGTGATAGAATGTGAGAAGGAGTTCATTTTGTATGACTGAGTATAGTCGGGCTTCTCTGAGTAAGAAAGCATCTGTAAAGTTTCTAAGTTTTTTTTTATATAGTTATGAGAAGAACTAATTAAAGTTCTGTGTATGAGACTCTCTCCATCATCTCCATGATTACCTACTGTGTGATGAGTTCAAAAGATCAAGTTTTCCAAGCAAGTCGATGCCTGGCATCGAATCTCTGGTGATAAGTCGTATTTTCATTTATCTGTTTCACTCAGTGCTAAAGTGTTTGCAAATCATGAATTTGTTGGAGCAACTCGATGCCTGGCATCGAATTCCAATTGATAAGTGATGTTTGAAGTGTGTATGAAATCAGATATATTTTTGGCATCTTAAAGCTTCAGGTTTTATGCGGGAAGTCGATGCCTGACATCGAATCCCTGCTGAAAAGTGGCCAAAAACACCCCAACTCGATGTCCGGCATCAAATTCTCATTGCAAGTCGATGCTAGGCATCGAATTCCATTTCTAGACAGGCGCTTTTTACTATAGCAGGAAGATTTTCCAATTTTAGTAGTTATACATAGTCATCTTGTAAAGGCCATAACTTTAGTTCTAGAGATCCGTTTATTGCAAGTAATAGCTTGTTAGAAAGCTATTCTCTTCTACTTTCATCCACAAAAAGATCTTGGAAAAATAATATTTGAGCTAAGAGAAATTAACAAAATACTGAAGGTATGTCATTTCAGTTACTAGGAATTTCTGTAGAAGCAAAGTTCTCAGTTTTGGCTATCATTTCTCAAAGTTTGGAGTGGTAATGAGTTAATGCTGACCATAGAGGTGTTCTAGTGTCACATTAATTTATTTCTTGTGGTGTTTTACACATCAACAAGTGGTATTAGAGCAGAAAGGTCCTAAAGAGCAAAAGGTGGCAAAGGTACAAGAAGTTTTGGAAAGTTTTCCATTAAAGTTTGAAAGGTGAAGCATTTGAAGACACAAGGCATCAAAAGGTTACTTCAAAAGTATCTTCATACACAAAGAACTCCAAAAGGTATTATCCTTTATCCTTTAAGCTCATAGGTTGTAGCAGAAGGAAAGGAGTATGGCAAATCATATCTCCATTGACAAACTAGACATAGATAATTACCCCGCATGGGTAATGAGAATGGAAGCCTTACTTATGAGTAAGGATCTCATGATATATGTAAAAGATGAAGAAGAGAAGCCAGTATTTGAAGATGAAAGCCGACCAAAGAAAGAGGAACTTGATGCTTTAAAGCATTGGCAAAAAAAGGATGCAAGTGCAAAAGCCTACATCTACAATACAATCTCTGATCATTTGCTACCACACATCAGAGGATTGGAATTATCTGAAGATATATGGAATGCATTGGAGTATCATTTCCAAAGCACTACTAAAGCATGGAAAGCAAGTCTATGGTCAGAGTTTACAACATTCAAGAAGAAGCCAAGTCAAAGTATTAGTGATTATGTCACTAACATGAAGGATCTTGCAGATAGTCTTGGATCCATAGATGAAGATGTTGAAGATCACAGATTGATTGCTCAACTACTTGCAGGATTGAGAGGGGATGAAAGGTGGAAACCTTTTGTCTTATCAACAAAACTTTCAATAAATCATTATGTTCCAGATTTGAATCAATTACTTGGTTTGATGCTCACATATGAGCAAGACTTGAAGGGAGATGGAGATAAAGGACAAAGTTCTGCAATGTACATGAAGAATAAGAAGAAAGGAGATAAAGGTAAAGCAAAGGATGAAGAGGAGTCGAGTTCTCAAGTTTATTATGCAAGAGGTAAAGGCACTGGCAGAGGAAGACCAAGAGCCTTTGGAAGAGGAAGAAGTAATCAAAATAACAACAAGAAGGCTTGCTGGATCTGTGGATTGAGTAATCATTTGGCTCATGACTTTTGGCACAACCAACAAGGATAAAGCCAGAATCAAAACAACAATAGCAGAGGCCGAGGTGGAAGATATCAAAGTAATTTTCAAAGAGGTAGACAAAGTCAAAGAGGAGGCTATGGTAGAGGTGGAGGAAGAAGTTGGAGACAGAATCAATCCTACAACACCACTTACTACAATTATGCAAGTGACACATAAAATGAAGGTCATACATCATTGATGATGAACTCGATCAGCACATCAAATAAAGAAGATCTAAAGGTATTTTACATTGACTCTGGATGTTCTAATCATTTCTCAGGAAACATAGAATTGATGTCAGAATTGGAAAAAGGCATTTCTAGTCATAGTGTTCAAACAGGTGATAATACAAGACATAGTGTACATTCAATTGGAAAAGTGAAATGCAAGAGTGGAGCAGATTTGCTAACCAATGTTTTGTATGTTCCCACAATACCTAAAAACTTGATTAGTGTGGGACAGATAGTTGAAAAAGGTTTTCAAGTCAGGTTTACAAATGAAGGAGTATTTGTTGAAGATCCAAAGAATGGATATAATCAGATTGTCTCTGGTAAGAAAGAAGGTAGACTCTTTACTTTAAGAGTCCAAGGGAACATTGGTCAAGATTTGCTCACACATGGTGAAGGAGTGATTACAGAAGTTGATCTCTGGCATAAGAGATTAGGTCATTTCAATGAAAGAGGAATTAAAGCTATGGTTGAAAATCAGTCTGTACTAGGATTGCCAAATGTGCAGAGTCAACATATGGTTTATAAATGTGAAACATGTCAAATGGGAAAAGCACACAGGTTACCATTTCAAAAGAAAGTATTCAAACATGATGGAGTACTTGAGCTCATTCATACAGATGTATGGGGACCAACAAAAGAAGGATCCATCAGTGGCTCAAGGTACTATGTTCTTTTTATTGATGATGCTACAACATGGATAACTTTATATGTCTTGAAGGAAAGATCAGAAGTGTTTGGAGCTTTCAAGCTTTTCATGCATATGCAGAGAGAGTCACAAGTCAAAAGCTTAAAAGACTAAGGTCCGATGGAGGGGGAGAATACTTCTCCCAAGAGTTCAATGATTATCTTTGGAATGCAGGTATTAAGAGAGAAATAACTTGCAGGTATACACCACAACAAAATGGTGTAGCAGAAAGACGAAACAGGACTTTGGTTGAGTTTGCTAGAGCTATGCTAAAGGAGAAGAATTGTCCAAATTATCTTTGGGCTGAGGCTGTAAATACAGCTACATATCTTGTGAATAGATTACCATGTGCAGCTCTCAATGGAATGACTCCATATGAAGCTTGGTGGGATAAGAAACCAACACTAGATCATTGTAGAGTGTTTGGATCAATTGCATATGCTTATGTGCCATCACAACTTAGGCATAAACTTGAACCAAAGGCAGAAAAATATGTGTTCATTGGTTATGATGAAAAGCAGATGGGTTACAGGTTCTGGAATCCTTTAACCAAATAGTTTCTTGTTTCTAGAGATGTTACATTTGATGAACAGAAAAGTTGGTATGCAGATCAAAGTAATACAGCTGAAGAATTTGAAGAAGAGGTAAGAAGGTGTGAGAAAGGAAAATCAATTGTGAAGGTGAATAGAGATGAAGACTATATGCAAGCACGTACATCCAGAAGTGGATTAATAAGAAGAAATGAAGAAGCTCCTATATTTGATGAAGAGGTGTATCCAGACACTTATGAAGAATGTGAATCAAGAAGGTCAAGCAGGATTGGAAGACAACCAGAAAGGTATTCTTATGATACTTCTTACATAACTCAGAAGAACTATGCATATATGGTCAAAGATGATGAAGAACCTCAGGACTATGATAAAGCAAAAGGTAACAAACAATGGGAAGAAGAAATGAAGGAAGAATTCAATTCATTAGAGGAGAACAAGACATGGGAACTTGTTCCTAAACCAAATGGTAAGAAAGTAATTGAAAATAAATAGGTTTATAAAGTGAAGAAGCTTGCAGATGGAAGTATAGCTAGATACAAAGATAGACTGGTGGTGAAAGGCTATGCCCAAACCTATGGCATAGATTATGATAAGACATTCAGTCTTGTAGCTAAGATGTTAACCATAAGGACAATCATTGCTATTGCAGCTTCAAAAGGATGGATTCTGAGTCAGTTGGATATAAAGAATGCATTCTTGAATGGATACATATTAGATGAGGTATACATGGAACAACCTCAAGGGTTTATAGATTTCAGGTATCCAAATTTTGTTTGCAGGTTGAGAAGAGCACTCTATGGGTTGAAGCAAGCTCCAAGAGCATAGAACTATAGACTGGTTAAGTATCTCAATGATCTAGGATATCAAAGTTCAAAAGCAGATCCAAGTCTACTCATCAAAAGAACAGAGGAAGGTACAATCTACATTTGTATTTATGTAGATGATATTATAATCACAGGTACTTCAGATGAAGGAATCAAGGAGGTAAAGATATTACTTGAAAAAGAATTCAAGATCAATGATCTAGGAAAGTTATCATACTTTCTTGGAATGGAAGTCACTTATACAGATCATGGCATATATGTATCACAAGAAAGGTATCTTCTGAATCTATTGAAGAAGTTTGATATTGAAAATTGCAGAGAAGCTTTAACTCCACTTGAAGTTAATCACAAGCTCAGTAAATATGATGGTGCAGAATACAAAGATATGAGGAAGTATCAATCTCTTGTGGGTAGTTTGATTTATGCTACACTAATAAGACCTGATCTTAGTTATGCAGTGGGAGTTTTGTCACAATTCATGCATTGTCCAAAGGACCCACATTGGATTGCAGGTCAAAGAGTTCTCACATATATCAAAGGAACTATAAAAGAAGGATTATATTATCCTTTTACATCAGATTTGAAGTTGAGAGCCTATAGTGACTCAGATTGGGCAGGTAACCAGAATGACAGAAGATCAACACATGGCTACATGATATATATTGGTGATAAGCTTGTAAGTTGGTGTTCAAAGAAACAACATATAGTAGCATTATGATCAACTGAAGCTAAGTACAATGGACTTGTGGAAGCAACTAAGGAGGTCATATGGATGCAAACATTGTTCAAAAGCTTGGGCATTGATCAAGGTATACCTACAATATATGGAGATAATATGAGTTCACTTTATCTTGCAGCAAATCCAGTTTTTCATGCAAGGACAAAGCACATAGAGATACAGTATCATTTTCTCAGAGAAAAGGTAATGAAGAAAGAAATTGAAGTGGAGTACATTTCTACAAAAGATCAGATAGCAGACATAATGACAAAGAGCTTGGATGGTGTGAAGACCAGCAGATTCAAAAGCATGGCAGGAGTAAAAGAAAAGAAGATGATATGAAGAAACAGAGAATGTCAAATAGTGATTGAGGGGGGGCTGTTGGAGAAACAATCACTAATTGGACCTATATTTGAAGGTCAAATCTTTAGAAGAAAACCACATGCCTATGTGAAGGGACAAATTCATAAGTGTATTATATTTGTAAAGTTAGTTCACTTTAGTTCTAGAAGTTAAAAAAAAAAATCACGAGAATGAGAAAATCTATATAAGTTAGTTTGTATCAACTAATGGGAAGTGAGAAAAGAAGTGGAAGAGAGTGATAGAATGTGAGAAGGAGTTCATTTTGTATGACTGAGTATAGTCGGGCTTCTCTGAGTGAGAAAGCATCTGTAAAGTTTCTGAGTTTTTTTTTTTATAGTTATGAGAAGAACTAAGTAAAGTTCTATGTATGAGACTCTCTCCATCATCTCCATGATTACCTACTGTGTGATGAGTTCAAAAGATCAAGTTTTCCAAGCAAGTCGATGCCTGGCATCGAATCTCTGGTGATAAGTCATATTTTTATTTATCTGTTTCACTCAGTGCTGAAGTGTTTGCAAATCATGACTTTGTTGGAGCAACTCGATGCCTGGCATCGAATTCCAGTTGATAAGTGATGTTTGAAGTGTGTATGAAATCAGATATATTTTTGGCATCTTAAAGCTTCAGGTTTTATGTGGGAAGTCGATGCCTGGCATCGAATCCCTGCTGAAAAGTGGCCAAACCCCAAGTCGATGCCCGGCATCGAATTCTCATTGCAAGTCGATGCTACGCATCAAATTCCATTTTTAGAGAGGCGCTTTTTACTATAATAGGAAGATTTTCCAATTTTGGCAGTTATACATAGTCATCGTGTAAAGGCCATAACTTGAGTTCTAGAGATCTGTTTCTTGCAAATAATAGCTTGTTAGAAAGCTCTTCGCTTCTACTTTCATCCACCAAAAGATCTCGGAAAAATAATATTTGAGCTAAGAGAAATTAACAAAATACTGAAGGTATGTCATTTTAGTTACTAGGAATTTCTGTAGAAGCAAAGTTCTTAGTTTTGGCTATCATTTCTCAAAGTTTGGAGTGGTAATGAGTTAATGGTGACCATAGAGGTGTTCTAGTCTCACATATATTCATTTCTTGTGGTGTTTTACACATCAACAGGGGGGAATATATGTCTTTTGATTTTAATGCATTTCTGGCTGAACGTGGGATAAAACACCAGTGTACAATGTCGTATACACCTCAACAAAATGGATTTAGTGAACAAAAGAACAGGTCACTCATGGAGATGGCGAGGTGCATGGTCAAGAGTCAGGCTTTACCACATAGTTTCTGGCTTGAGGCTGTCATGTGTGCGATATATGTACTAAACAGGTGTCCCACTAAAGTGCTGTAGTCTATCACTCCATATGAGGCTTGGCATGATCGCAAGCCATCTGTTGCTCATCTGTGTGTTTTTGGTTGTTTGGCATATGCACTACTGCCTGAACAACATCACAGAAAATTGGACGATAAGGCAGTAAAATGTATTTTTGTTGGGCACAGTTCTAAAAGTAAAGGCTATCGTCTGTATCATCCACAGACTAAACACATTTTGGTTAGCCGTGATGTTGTCTTTGTAGAAGATGCTATTGAGCCATTGCTTTCATGTACTAAGGAGACATATGTTAGCTCCAAAGACATGTATGATACTTTGATGCCTCTTTTTACACGTGGATAGTCTAGTGCTGGTCCTAATGAGGTAACTTCTCAGCCTTTGCAGGTTTCATATGATGATGAAGAGCATTCCATTTCTGATGCAAATTTACATGATGCACTTATTGATGAGAGAGCTGATATTGAGCAGGCAAAAACTATGCCAAAATGGCCGGTGTAGACTTTGTGTGATAGCAAATTAGATGCACCTTTGTCATATCGTACTCGTTGAGGCTCACATAGTGCCTCCTTTGCATCAGATTGCTATGCTATGGCTGCGTCTAGTCTCTCTGATGAGAATGAGTCTGTCTGTTTTGATGAAGCATAGAATTCAGAAAATTTGATGAGTGCTATGCAATCTGAATATGATGCTATAATAAAGAATGGTACATGGTCTTTATGTGACTTGCCTCCAAGAAAGAAGGCCATTGGCACTAAGTGGGTATATAAGCTGAAGCGTAAACCTGATGGTACAGTTGATAGGTATAAGGCTAGGCTTGTTGCAAAGGGTTATGTGCATGAAAGAGGCATAGATTTTGATGAGACCTTTGCACCTACATGTCGTATGACTACTGTTCGGAGCATTTGTGCACTTGCAACCCATCATGGTTAGAAGGTACATCAGTTGGACATTAAGACAACATTTCTGAATGATGACTGGCATGAAGAAGTGTATGTTTTTCAGCCCCGTGGCTTTGTGTAGAAAGGGCATGAAAACCAAGTGTGCAGGTTAAAGAAGGCATTATATGGTTTAAAGCAAGCACTACGTACTTGGTATGAGAAGATACATGCCTATCTGGTTGCACATGGTTTTAAGAACAGTCCAACTGAAAGCACCTTATATGTTAAGCGTGCTAATGATGTGCTTCTGATCATTGTTGTCTATGTTGACGGCATGCTGCTCACTGGTCCTATTGAGACGCATATTGCTGATTTCAAGGATGATTTGCATGCCTCATTTAAGATGTCTGATTTGGGGCATTTGCATCACTATTTGGGCATTCAGTTTATGTAAGTTGATGGTGGAATGGCTTTGTGTCAAACGAAATATATTGACACATTATTGCAGCGCGTTGGCCTTGAAGACTGTAAGCCTATTGTCAGTCCTATGGAGACAAGTTTACGATTGAGTCTTCATGATGTTGGAGATGCATTTGATGCTGTTCTCTATGAGCATGCTGTTGCATGCTTGTTTTACCTATGCATTACTCGACCAGATATTCAATTTGTTGTCTCACAGATGAGCAGGTTTATGCATTGCCCAAGAGTCATGCATTGGAAAGCGGTTAAGCGCATCTTTCGCTACTTGAGTGGTACTCGGCTACTTGGGTTGTTTTATCCCAAGGGGGGATCACTACCGCCAGATTTGCATGCTTTTTCTGACTCGATTGGGCTGGTTGCTATGACACTCGTGGGTCCACCAGTGGTTTTTGCTTCATGCTTGGTAGCTCATGTATATCTTGGTTGAGCAAGAAGCAGCCTACTGTGGCCACTTCCAGTTGTGAGGCTGAGTATAGAGCAGCTTTCACAATGACTGTTGAGTGTGTGGCTCAGACGCCTTATGGGTGATTCGGGTTTTGACCAATCTTTTACCACCACCATCTTCACTGACAGTCAGAGCGCATTGGCAGTTGCGAGGAACCCTGTGTTCCATGCTCGCACTAAGCACATTGAGGTGCATTATCACTATGTCACGGAGAGGTTCTCTACTGGGGAGATCAGCTTGGCATATGTGCCCACGTAGGAGAACATTGCAGACCTTTTCACGAAGGCTCTACCTAGGGAGAAGTTTGAATCTTTTCGCAAAGCTTTGGGCTTACTTTCTTTTGTGGAGTGATTTCCACATAGCTTGGCACTTCTTTATACATGAGTGCTAGCTCCTTGTTCATCGCATCACTCCCAGGGGAGATTTGTTAATATATTTAGGTACTGATATGTGTGAACACATTAGGATCGTCGGTGCACTTTTTTCCGTCTTTAAGAGGTTTTTTCCCCCGTGTTGTATATACACCTATTGCCCTAATGGACTACTTATCTTTGTACATTCTCTAGTAATACATTCAGTATTGTGTGTTGGGCTCCAAGCTTCTTCTTCTTCCTTGTGTTGTTCGCGTGCTACCGCAGACGTCTAACTCTAACAAGAAAGGTATGAGCTTGCCAAGGAAACCAACGCAAAGGAAAGAGCTCAGTTTCGAAAGAATCGTTCCACTCGATTTTTGCCTCTTCCAGAAAGTCTTCAACCTCTTCCATCTTTTTCAACAAGCAGATGGCTAGATACAATGGTTTCACAAGCAAAGGTAGTGGGTGAAGATATCTCTGAAGAAGAAGAAGAACTCGCAAAGGGATGTGATTGGGAGTATACTAAATACGGTGCACTATGATCTCATGGGCGACACTTTTGGATCACACAAATTGATAAAAATAGGTCTACTTTTGATAGTGGGGTGATGGTGAACTTTTTGCAAAAAAGTAGAGCGAGTGCAATAGATGATAATGCTCAAGAAGGTCAGCTAGATTATTATGGTTTGATTCAAGATATCTTGAAACTATCTTTTAGGAAGTTTGGTTATTGTTGTTTTTGATGTGAAATGGTTCAAAGTAGTCACCTCTAAAAGAAAGGCAACAGTGAGGCGGGATAAAAGCAGTTTGCTTCAAGTCGACTCCACAAAATTATAGACAGATGAAAGGGATATATTTGTACTTCCTGAATATTGTGAGCAAGTTATTTTTATACTAAATTCAAAAGAACGAGAGTGACTATTTGTTTTACAAGTCGCCCTACGTAGTAGATAAATTTGTGAGAACATAGATGTAGAAGAAAGTCCATCTGTAGTGGACTCAAAGATTCATTCGATAGTCGAGGAGGAAGAGATCATTGTTCGAGAAGAAGAGATCATTGAAGAAGAGGTCATTATTCGATAAGACGAAGCAATAGATGATGATCAAGAAGAAACCAGCATAGCATGCAATTTAGAAGCCATCAATATAGAGATAGATATTCTCGGTGCATCGGATCTTCAAGAGGATGCTAGATTAGAGGATTTTTTAATAAAACACTTATACGTACTAATTTTTTTTTTCTTTTTATTCTCTATATCACCTTTATTATCACCTGCTAATTATTTGAGTTCTTTTGTTACAAAGCACGATGGGAGATAGTTCTCTAGTCACTCCTCATTCCATGACAGAGGACCAGTTTTTAGAGTTTATTTCTTAGGTACCTCTCGCATATATAGCCTCTGCGTCACAATATTAGATCGTTCGTGGTAGCACTCCTCCCGACCTCACTCATGGAAGCCTCACTCCTATCGGTCTCACTCTCGCCGATGTCACTTCTTCCAGTGTCACTTCTGTTGATGTCACTCTTACGAGTGGTGCTACTCCCGCAAGATGTCTCCTAGCTTTGTGACTCCACCACGACCATCTTTTCAGCCATCTCCTATTGGATCTAGTAGTAGACATGTGCGTTCGACGCCTCAACGCGGTAGAGGTTCTGGCCCGTCTCATAGGTCGAGGTCACACTCTGGAGCAGGAGGTTCTAGGAGTGGATTTGTAGGTAGGTTTAGAGGAGGCGGCTATTGTGGAGACAGTGCGACAGACATTGTGTCATCCTGTTCTACTCTTAGGACGAGTACCTCAGATGTAGGTATGCCACGCAGTACACCACGTGGAACACCTCGTACACCTTGGGATGCTCATGATCATGATGACTCCAAGGTATATAGTATCTGAGATGGAGCTCCGAGAATAGATACAGCTGGCAAAGCAATGCGTGCACGTATACGAGAGCTTTGCTTCATACAGTTTGGACACTCCATCATGCTGAAATGGAGTGAACAGAATAAATATCGAAAAAATTATATCACACAAATGATTTATCAAGAGTTTTGACTAGTCGATGGATAGTCTCTTGTCAGTTCAGAGTGGATTCTGAACACTGCATATGAGGTTATGTCCCATCGACGATCAGAGATTCGTGATGCTTTCAGAGCAGGCTTACCAAAGCCTGTATGGTTAGATGCTGAGGAGTGGGATCTGATTCACAATGAGCAACAAAAGACTCTTCGTCGATATCGCCAACAGCGAGATGTCGAAGCCACACATTTAGATACTGTTGGACAGTCATATTTGGGTAGCGACGGATATGACACGATGCGTCATGAGTTTGTAAGTACCATTTCATTTATTGAATTTATTTGTGTTAAGTTTCTCATGTATGTTCCTTTAATATTTTGTATATTTGTTGTAAGAGATGGCAATGGGCCATCCTCCAACACTAACCAAGGAGGCTTACGGATATCGTCACGGATTGACTGCACTATTGGAGGACTTGGAGGTATGCAGTGCGATGGTTCCATGGAAGAATTTGCGATGAGATAATCTTGATTTTTACTTATTTGTAATTTCATGTGAATTTATCTCATTCCATTAATGTTCTTTGTTGTAGGACTGTTGATATGAAATGTTCTTTGTATGTATATGGTAGTGGCACACCAAAATTTTGTATTTGATTTTTATATGGCAATGCATTGCTTTGCCATATTTTGTAAAAGCGTCATATATGACAGTGGTTTGCCACACTCTTGTATATGCTTCATTTATGAAATATATCACTTTTTTTGTACATGGTTCATGGTTCATTCTGATTATCTCTTTTGTGTCCAATAATATTCTGTTTTATGAAATCATATTTCAGTTGACATTAGAGTACACATCACATGTATTCGGTTTTTTTTTTGGCAGAGTGTATTGTGTTTTGTTAAGCAACATCATGGCAATGTTGCTGTCGCAAAAGATAACACTCTGCCCAAAAAAAAAATTTGTAGGTATGATTGTCGATATACGCAACGGTATTCCCAGTATTGTCATCGGAATAAGCATCGGTACACCCAGCGGACGCCAGTATATGCGACAGTGCATCCAACAGAGGTGTCAGTATGGACGTCGATAATACCGATGTTTATACCGACACCCATACTGACGTCTATATCGACGCTATAGTACCGACGTCTATATTGATAGCTACATTGATGTCACGACAAAAATAGGCCCGTTCATTTCTCTCGGTAAAGACCTCGGTATATGATCGATTTGTTGTAGTGATTGACCAAGGATGTACTTTGATCCACCATTATCATTCATTCCCTAGTTTGCACTAGATTTTAATTATTCAGTATAAAGATAGATAGTGTTTTGAATAATTTAAGTAAGGATCATCCTACCACAAAGATGGAAAACATGTTCTTATAGACTAGGACATGAGGCTCAGGGATATTAAATATAGCTCTATTTTCAAAGATAAAAATATTTTCCAAGCAGGCAACAATCTTATAAAGAAAGCTTATGACATGAGCATCCGGCCATTCATACAAACAAATTTGAAATCCGATATTGTTTGGACATTCTTGTGTAAGGCCAAACTTAACCTAGTAGTTAAGTCTCAAGGATGGGAAGAGGGAGGTCTTAGGTTCAAACTTGATAGAGACAATGGAGAGAGATTTTTGCCCAGAGAGCTTTAGAGCTTTCTAATTCAAGTTAACGTGTGTTAACTTAAGTTCAAAGAAACTTAACTCAAGTGGCGAATACACCAACCACTAATGGACTCTAATGGAAGGTGCTACAATTACCATGCTTGTATTAGAATAGAGAGATCTATGCATACTATGCCCCGGTTTCTAACTCAAGTTAATGTGTATTAACTTAAATTAAGAGACACTTAACTCAAGTGGCAAATACACCTACTACTAGAGGACGCTAATGGAAGGTGCTTAATGTGTATAAACTTAAATTAAGAGACACTTAACTCAAGTGGCAAATACACCTACTACTAGAGGACGCTAATGGAAGGTGCTAATGTGTATACTAATGGGAGGTCCATGAATACTATGCCCTTTATTGTGCAATCGCAATTTCAATTAATTGAAGATGTAAATAGTAAATGGAACTTCTCTTTAAAGAAGATCACAATTAAGTCTTCCAAATCCATTGAGCATTGTGCTTTCGTCCAGTTTTCTGGAAGAACGTTTTGTATCGCTCTCTCTCACACACACACACATTTATTCACCTGGATATGCAGGAGCATTAGCGACGACATGCGGAAGTTCGAGGTTAATCCCCTTCAGGTGCGGA
>CM035407.1:216856145-216861145 GCA_020310875.1 Ceratopteris richardii
GTATATATGTATGTATTTATGCATTTATTTATGTGTGTGTAAGTAGCTAGTTAAGTAAATATTTATTTTATGTGTTTATGAATTTATGTATGTATGTATGTATGCATCTATGTATGCATGTATATATATATATATGTATGTATGTATGTATGTATGTATGTATGTATGTGTGTATGCATAGATGTATGTATGTATGTATGTGTATATATATGTGTGTATGTATGTATGTATGTATGTATGTATGTATGTATGTATGTATGTATGCATGCATGCATGTATTTATGTATGTGTGTGTATATAAGTAAGTATGCATGTATGTATGTATGTATGTATGTATGATGTATGTGTGTATATGTATTTATGTATGTCTATTTTGCCATCAACTTGCACAAATTGAATGCTCAAATAATGATGAAAATGCCCCAAGTATGACATCTCAAATGAGGCATGCAAATCATCCTTAAAATTAGCAATGTGCTTCTCATGAGGACAAGTGAGCAGCATGTCATCAACATACACAACAATGATTAGAAGTACATCATTTGCATGCTTAACATATAAGGTGCTTTCAGTTGGACTGTTCTCAAAACCATGTGCAATCAGATAGGCATGTATCTTTTGATATCAATCACGTGGTGCTTGCTTTAAACCATATAATGCCTTCTTCAACCTGCACACTTTGTTTTCATGCCATTTCTACACAAAGCCACTAGGCTGAAAAACATACACTTCTTCATGCAAGTCACCATTTAGGAATGTAGTTCTAAAGCCCAACTGATGTACATTCCAACCATGATGAGTTGCAAGTGCACAGATGCTACAAACAATAGTCATTTGGCATGTAGGAGCAAAGGTCTCATCAACATCAATACCTCTTTCCTGAGCATAACCCTTTGCAACAAGCCTAGCCTTATACCCATCAACTGTTCCATCACACTTATGCTTCAACTTGTATACGCGCTTAGTGCCAATGGCCTTCTTTCTAGGAGGCAAGTCACATAACGACTAGGTACCATTTTTCATGATAGCATCATATTCTGATTGCATAGTAGCCATCCAATTTTTAGAATTTTATGCTTCACCAAACGAAATAGGCTCATTCTCATCACAAAGACTAGAGGCAACCATAGCATAGCAATCTAATGCAAATGAAGCACTATGAGAGCCAAAATGAGTACAACATGATAGAATGCATCTGATTTTCTATCACACAAAGTCTACACTAGCCATTTTGGCATCATCTTTGCCTTCTCAATATCAGCTCTCTTATCAACAAGTGCATCATGTAAATTTGCATCAGAAATGGAATGGTCTTCATCATCACATGAAACCTATAAAGGCTAAGAAGTTGCCTCATTAGGACTGGCACTAGATTGTCCACCTACAAAAAGAGGCAACAAAGTGTCATACATGTCTTTGGAGCTAACTGATGTCTCCTTAGTACATGAAAGTAATGTTTGAATAGCATCTTCCACAAAAACAACATCATGGTTAACCAATTTGCGTTTAGTCTATTGATCATACAGATGATAGCCTTTGCTTTCAGAATTGTACCCAACAAAAATACATTTCACTACTTTATCATACAATTTCCTTTTGTTGTTGTTCAAACATTAATGCATATGCCAGACAACCAAAAACATGCAGGTGAGCAACAGATGGCTTGCAACCATGCCAAGCCTCATATGGAGTGATAGAGTGCAATGCTTTAGTGGGACACCTATTACGTACATATGCTACACACATAATAGCCTCAAGCTAGAAACAATGTGGTAAAGCCTGAGTCTTGACTATACACCTCACAATCTCCATGAGTGACCTGTTCTTGTGTTTAGAAACTCCATTCTGTTGAGGTGTATATGGCACTATACAATGATGTTTTATCTCACATTCAACCAAAAATGCATTAAAGTTATAAGACATATATTCTCCCTCTCAATGAGAAGAGAGGTTGCCCATTTTACATGCTCGCAGATTTTCAACCAAAACCAAAAACTTTTTGAAGCACATAAAAACTTTAGACTTTTCTTTCAATAGATATACCCATGCATGCCTGGAAAAATCATCAATGAAAGTCACGAAGTAAAGATAGTTTCCAAAAGAGGGTGTCTACATAGGACCACATACATCACTATGAACAAGCTGCAATTTCTGAGTAGCTCAAACTAAATCGTATTTTGGGAATGCGAAACACTGAATTTAGCCCAAAATATAGACTTCACACGCATGTTTATGAGGTGCTTCAAGTTTGGGTAGAGAGGACACCATTTCAGATTTGTACAAGTATAACAAACTAGCAAAATTTAGATGAGGAAAGCGTGCATGCCAAAGCTTTGCATCTAACATAGCTTGAGAATCATGTACCACACATGCTGAATCATTCATAGATTTTTCATAGTCTATGAGGTTATACAACCCACAACATAAAATGCTAGAAGTAATAATGATGTCGCCATTTGAGAGATCATGAAGTGTACATCTATCATCAATAAATTTCACAACCAGGGCAATCTTGGCTAAAACTAAAACTGATAACATATTCTTCTTGATCCTTGGCACAAATAAAGCATTTGATAATGTAAAAGAACCACCATCAACAATACTCAAAATGAGCTTACCAACTCCCATGACAGGATAAGAGAAGTTGTTCACACATGTGACAGTATTCCCTGTAGGGGCAAACTTGAGTGAAGTGAAGAAATTGCGTTAGGAGGTAATATGTTTGATTGCCCCACTATCAAAGTACCAAACATCTGTGTCCACTGCAGATATACACACTTCATGAGAAGATGGGTTGTAACTACAAACAGTGGTAATGCCTATTCTTCATTCTACACAAGATTAGCAGGCTTTCTTTTTGGTGTAAATATGCCTTTGCAATAACCATTTCAACCTCTTTCTTCCTTGCCTCTTTAGCATCCAGATTTAGATAACTCTTTATGGCATGATCATTTCCTTTATAGTATTTGCAAAACAATTTTTGCTTTTCTGTTTTCTATTCATCTTGATCATCCTTCTTTGATTGTGCAGAATTAGTAGATTTTTGCTTACTAGTAGAAGAGCTCCATTTTCCTTTGCCCTTTTGACTAGCTACGAAAGCTTGATCTTTAAAACACATAATGGACCTATCTACCTACATTGATCTTCTTGCAACAAAATAGAGACTAACTCCTCAAATGTTTAGGCATTTGACAATCTACACAAGTGATTTTTCATGCAAGATGTCATCAGCAAAAATCAAATGTTCCTTCAAATCTTTGATCTTTGTTAGAAATTATCCATGGAATCTCCTTCATTTATGTGCTCACTCTCCAACTATTTTCAAAGGCAAGCAACATGAGCCTCATTCCTTGCCTTATATAAATTGGTATGTATATCCCAAGCAACCTTAGCTCTCCTCCAAGAGCAAATATGACGAATAATGGCATGTTTGACAGACAAGGCTTCAATGCATGTGCCTGAACATCTCTGCCATCCCAACAAATTTGCTCTGTGGTAGGTGCAGTAGGAACCGCAACACAAACATGAACATGAATAATATTTTCATCTTGAATGTTATATGCATCACCTTCAACAATCATGTTTGTAAGTGATAAGACATTTTTCAACACCCTCTACAATATTCCATAGTCCTTTTGCAACCAATACATGATGCATCATATAACCCCATAAGGGGTAATTGGTACCGTCCAACGTATCCTCAATAGCCAATATCAGTTATATAAATTTTTTTAAATAAAAATTTATATAACTGATATTTTTGCTTTGATTTTAAGGAAGAAAAAGGAAACCTAAATCACCAAGTGAAGAGTGATGATCCAAAATAAAGAAACAAAGACAATCGAGAATGAAGATTCAGAAGGGCTACTAACACTTTAAAGGTGATATGTTTTTTGTTTCGGTTTTCTTTTTCTCTTGTATATATGTGTATGTAAAGGGATTGCATGATTTAGCATATGATACATAAAGAAACACATAAACATTAAGGGATTTAAGTAGCCCAAAGATTTCATATGGCTATTCAGATTACATATGATGCATGAAGGACTGGGATTATGCGAGTAGGATTGGAAGGTAGACTAGAACTTTGGGAACAAGACCTAGGGAGGTAAAGCGAAGACCTAAATTGAGTAACTGTTTATACTTACATTCATGGATGCTTGATGAGTGAGATGCTTCGACTTCTGCTTTTGGTCTCTCATCTGATCAGACCTTGAGATAGATTATGTTTTAAAAAAAGTCTTCATATATCAGCCGCCTACATACGTGTATGTGTATGTGCTGTTGGACACTGCAATGAGCTAGTAGGGGGGTGGAACTACCCTAGTCCAGTGATCAGGACCACGAGCTGATGCTAGTTGTGTCCTATGGCCTAACCTATATGTTGTCATGGACTCATACATGTCGATAGGCAGATGGAGTCACTCTGATCGGGTGGGTAGAGCCACGAGCTAACGTCGATTTTGAAGATCAAGGTCGAGATGCATCCTTAAGTGATGATGCTAGGCACGATTTGGGGAGTGATTCACTGCTAGTTGATAGGGATGTATCCCCTCAAACACATGATTCAAATACCATATATGATCCAATGACCAAGTTATATGAAGAGACTTCAAAGGAGCATGATTCTAGATCTGAGGGCATCATAAGAAATGATCCTAATGTCAATGAAAAGGATATGAATAGTGTCATAATGTACATGCTTGGAGAGATGCAAGGAAGTGAACTTAGAATGTGGGTACATATGTTTATGGAGTTATGTATGAAAAAGAAGCATTCTCTTTTTTTTGAAAGGGAACTTACGTGCAGGATAAAAAAGAAAGGTGCTTATCAACTCTCGAAGGAAGAGGGAAGGGCGGCTCTCAATTAGTAAGGGAGGGGTGACGTTAGTCTCTCTTGGTCCTTGAAGGGAACACAGACACAGTAAAGAAGAGAGACAACAACCAGTTGGAGAGGACTTCGAGTCCTGAAGCTGAGGGCAGCTCACCCCGAATGGAGGA
>CM035407.1:216878645-216881145 GCA_020310875.1 Ceratopteris richardii
TTACCTCTGTACTACTTCTCTTTATGAATAGAGAAGTGTCTGCTTTGCTCATCACAAATCCTTGGTCTAGAAGGTAGGTGGTCAATCTGTAATTCCATGCTCTAGGTGCCTGCTTCAAACCATACAGAGCCTTCTTCAATTTACAAACATAATGTACCTTTTTTTGATCTTCATAGCCAGGTGGTTGTGACATGTAGACTTCTTCAGATATCCATCCATTCAAGAATGCATTCTTCACATCCAATTGGTACATGTTCCAATTCTTGGATGCAGCTACACTCACCAAAACTCTGATTGTTGGCATCTTGGCCACAGGAGAAAAGGTCTCCTCATAATCAATGCCTTGGGTTTGTGCAAAACCCTTGGCTACCAACCTGGCTTTGTACCTATTAATTGTTCCATCTGAATTCTTCTTCAATTTGTAGATCCATCTGGATCCTATTACCTTCATAGTGTCCTTCTTGGGTACCAAGTCCCAAGTATCACTCTCTTTGAGGGCTTCTATCTCCTCATCCATGGCTTCTCTCCATTCTGGCTTTGTAATTGCTTCTTCATAGGTACCTGGTTCTTCATTCAACAAGTCTTTTGCAAGATATACAGAATGTTTAGTTACAAGTGATGTGTCATACCCAAATCTGATAGGCTTCTTCTTCTCTCTCTGAGATCTTCTCATAGCTTGAGTAGAAGTTTCTGCCTTGTCCTCCAATTGCTTCATTTTCATCTTTCCTTTGGATTTCCAAGCCTTGAACTCTTCAAGGTTTATGGTATCATCATCTGAGCTTGAGTCTTCTTGCTGAGTTGGCTCTTCCTTGGTAAGCTTTGGAAAATCTTCCTCCATGTCATAGGGTAAACTCACTTTCCTGCATTCATTCTCATACCATGAGTCATTTTCATCAAATATGACATCTCTGCTTACCTTGAACCCTTTGTTTGTGGGGTTGTAGAATCTGTATCCCTTTTGGTTCAAATCATAACCAATGAAGATACATTTCTCAGCCTTTGGGTCTAGCTTTCCTCTTACCTGTGAGGGAATATGTACATATGCTACACATCCAAAGATTTTACAATGATCCAGAGAGGGTCTCTTACCATGCCATGCTTCATATGGTGTCATGCCATCAAGTGATTTGGATGGCAACCTATTGATGAGGTAAGTGGCAGTGGACACACTCTCTGCCCATAGGTAATTTGGCAACTTTTTCTCATTGAGCATAGACCTAGCTGTTTCCACTATAAGTCTATTCCTTCTTTCTGCTACCCCATTTTGTTCAGGTGAGTACCTTGTAGTGATCTCCCTCTTGATGCCTCTTTCCTGCAAGAAATCTTCAAACTCATTGGAGAAATACTCTCCTCCACCATCTGACCTTAGCCTCTTCAAGCTTCTACCTGTTTGATTCTCAACAAGTGCAAGATACCTCTTGAAACAATTAAACACTTCATCTTTATGCTTCATAAAGTATAAAATGGTCCACCTGCTATAGTCATCAATAAAAGACACATAATATCTTGAACCAGAAATGGAAGGGTCCTTGCTAGGTCCCCAAACATCTGTGTGTACCAAGTCTAGGTAGTCTTCATGCATGAAACCTTTCCTTGAGTAGGGTAATCTGTGAGACTTACCAAATTGACATGATCCACATTTATAAATCATGTGTTGCTTGGATACATTAGGTATCCCAAGCACACATTGATCCCTTCTCATTTGCTTTAGAGTCCTTTCACCTATGTGCTCTAATCTTTTATGCCATATCTCTAATTCTGAGAGTGTCTGATCCTTGTAATTATACAAAGCAATGTTTTTTGTATCTTCTAGCTCAAATGTAAATAATCTACCTGATTTCTCCCCTTTGGCTATCCTTCTGAATCCTTGTTTTGGGTCCTCCACATATGCTCCATGTTGTGTGAATCTGACCTGCAAACCTTTCTCCACAATCTGACCAACACTCATCAAATTCTTAGTTATTGTTGGTACATAGAGTACCCTGCTTAATAGGTTTTGATTACCATCACATGTCTTCACATTTCCAATTTTGACAACAGAGTGCTTAGTGTCATCACCTGTTTGTACCTGATGTTTGCCCTTGGGCTCTTCCAAATCAGAAAGTAATGCCACATTGCCAGCTACATGGTTAGAACATCCTGAGTCAATGTAAAATAAATGATCATCATTTGTACCTATCTTGGAGGTCATGTTCATGATCAATAGGGAGTCATCTTGCTCCTCTGTGTAGTTGTTGTAGTCTCTTCTATTTCTGAATCCACCTTGGTAGTTTCCATTGTGGTTGTTGTTGTAGTTGTTGTTGTATTGGTTGTTGTATCCATTGTAGCTTTGATGTTGGTTGAATCTGCCTCTCCCTTGAGAGTATCCACCTCTTGAGTAGCCTCTTCCTCTCTGATTTTTGTAGTTCTTGTAGCATTCATCTGTGGTATGATTTGACAACCCACAGATGTTGCAAGGTGATGAGTTGTAGGGTCTCCCCCTACCTGACTTACCTCCTCT
>CM035407.1:216896145-216898645 GCA_020310875.1 Ceratopteris richardii
AAATTTTGTGAAGGAGATGACCATACAGAAAGTCTGCTGCACATATCTCTCTAACTTGCCAATTGTGTAAAGTTTTTTATAAAACTTTGCACAAGGTGTCGCCTACAGTTTGCACACCTTCTCCAAGTTGAATCACACCAAAAGATTCAATAGATCTTGAGAAATGATCTCAACAAGTTTTCTATGTCTAAAACTACTCTTCTGAAAAGTTGATTCAGACACCTGTAATTTCTAGCACTTGGTTCTCTGCATCTGGAAGCCGTTTATGCAAATACTTTTAGCCATAGATGGCTTACCTTCTAACTTAAATTTTAACTCCTTACTCATGCAAAACTTTAACCTGTGCACTGAGAAATGATCAGATCATTGACCATCGAGATTGTGCGTGTTTCAGGACACAGTGAACAGTTCTTCACATATGAATGTTCCTACTCATAATTCTCACAGCCTGTTTACAATTAGGCTCTCAAACTTTAACCATAGACTCATTAACTATGGAATTAGACATCTACAAAAGGATTCTTGAAATGATCAAGCAGAGAAGGAGAATACTTAGAAACATCGTGCACAATTTTCTTTCATTCCTGAAGGAATTTACAACTGAGTGATGAGATAGACTCAACTCACTTCTAAGATGTCTAATGACTCATACAACCACTGATTTATCTATTCACATGATCTCACATATTTGCCCTAAATTTTTACTTGTATATATAGGCAAATATTTACAATATCATGACTATACAAAAGTATAAGTGAACTATCTCTGAATTAATGTACATATGTGTACACATTTTCATCTTCTGAATATGCACTTCATGCTTCATAACTTGAACTTTTCTTCAGTCCTTGACTTCCAAACCTTCATTAAAACTTCAATTGTTGATTGCCCTGCACCAACAGCTCCCCCTCAATCATCAATTGAGGTTTTCTCTAACTTCTTTATACCTGCCATGTCTTTGAATCTCTGTAGCTTTGGTCCATCCAAGCCTTTGGTTAGCATATCAGCTATCTGATCTTTTGTTGAAGTATGTGTGACTTCAATCTCTTTATCCATCACCTTCTCTCTTAGGAAATGGTACTGAATCTCAATGTGTTTAGTCTTGGCATGAAACATAGGATTAGCAGCTAAATACAATGAACTCATGTTATCTCCATGAATAGTAGGTGTACTCTGAATGATGTCAAAAGTCTTCATCAGAGTCTTAAGCCATATCACTTCCTTTGTAGCTTCAACCATCCCTTTGTACTCTGCTTCTATAGATGATAAAGCAATTGTGTGTTGCTTCTTTGAACACCAAGAAATTAACGTATCTCCCACATAACACAAGTATCCATAAGTTGATCTCTTATCATCAGGATTACTTGCCGAATCTGCATCACTATATATCTTGATGTTTGTATCTGATGTAAAACCATAATACAAACCCTCTTTGAGTGTACCCTTAATGTACCTCAACACTCTTTGTCCTGCAATCCAATGTTCTTTCCTAGGGCAATGCATGAATTGAGACAAAACTCCAACTGCATATGACAAATCAGGCCTAGTTAATGTAGCATATATCAAACTACCAACCAAACTCTCATATAGTTTCATATCCTTGAACTCTTCACCTCCATATCTGCTCAACTTCTGATTCACCTCCATTGGAGTAGGTGCTACCCTACAATCATTCATCTTAAACTTGATCAACAAGTTTCTCAAATACCTTTCTTGAGTCACATACACACTCCATGTTGAGTGTATGAAATCTCCATGCCCAAGAAATATGACAAGTCTCCCAAATCACTGATCTTGAATTCTTTCTCCATTTGCTTCTTTAGGTTTTGAATTCCTTTCTCATCTGTACCTATAAGAATTATATCGTCAACATATATGCACATGTATATGAACCCATCATCACTTGCTTTGACAAGCAAGCTACTATCTGCTTTAGATACTTGAAATCCAAGTTCCTTCAAGAACTTCACAAGTCTATAATTCCATGCCCTTGGGACCTGCTTCAAACCATACAAAGCTCTCTTGAGCTTGCACACATGATCTGGATACCTTCCATCTCTGAATCCTTGTGGTTGCTCCATGAAAGCACCATCTGAAATATAATCATTCAAAAAAGCATTCTTCACATGTAATTGACATAATTTCCAACCTTTACATGCAGCAATAGCTATGAGTGTCCTGATGGTTGTCATCTTTGCCACAGGACTATAGGTCTTATCATAATCTATACCATAAGTCTGAGCAAAACCCTTCACAACAAGACTAGCTTTATACCTAGACACACTTCCATCTGCAAACCTCTTTGTCTTGTAGACCCATTTGCATCCAATAATCTTCTAGCTATTTGGTTTAGGAACCAACTCCCATGTCTGATTCTCCATCAATGCATCATATTCTTCCTGCATAGCTTTCTCCCAATTTTCCTTACCTTTTGCCTCTTTATATGTAGAAGGGTCTTCATTTGACTTTATTATATAAGCATAATCTTTGGTAGCCAAA
>CM035407.1:216906145-216913645 GCA_020310875.1 Ceratopteris richardii
GACGTGCTCGTGCTCTGCTCGTTTCTTTTTACTTGTTTACAGGGGGCTATGGGTAGTTTTTGGCGACTTCTCCTGGGCACACCGGGATGGTGAACAGAAGGAAGATATCAAAAGAGGGTTGCTCTTGGGCAAGGCAAAGTTTGTAATGAGCCATGGCTGATCAGGACCTTGTTCTTCAGAAGCATTTAGAAGCAAGGGTGAATGAATGTAGCTCCTGATTTTTTTCATTATCCTCTCGCCAGCAACGAGATAACAGTCGGATGTCCTCGAGGTGGTCCTGAGTAAACAGCCGCATGGGACACCTTTTGGAGAGTTAGGTGGACATCTTTGGATACATCGACCACCAGAAGAGAAGCTGCTTGGCATCCATTTGCTACTGCTGTACTGAGCTTGTCTTCAATTGGAAAGCGTTGGAGATAACACCTTGCTGGAGAGCTATGGATGCAAAGATTATGGACGAAGCTGGGATGGGCATGCACAACAGTTTGAATAACAACTCCCATATGTCAAGAGGATTCTCAATACCCCTGACTCATTCCGCATAAAGCTGGGGACGTTTTCATTTGTGCAATACACCAAGGGATATGAGGAGCCGACAGGACACCACGAACTAAGAGTAATTTGAGGCTCTATAATGTCATTATTTTACATCCTTTGTGTTTCTACAGTTGTGGATATTTTGTTGTGATATGTGTGGTAGATCTATGATGGTTCTGAGGTTATGAATACTGTTGAAGCATTATAGAGGTTCTTCGGTCGTGATGCTAGGAACAATGGATATGCCTGAAAACATGAAATGTAGCTCCAAAAGAAAAAAATAACACAGCACAGTGCATTAGTTGTACATGACAGTTTGGGTAGGTGAATACATGTCTCTCCACTCCAGTGAGTGCAGCACTCCATTGAAACCATTAGCTCTAAGTTTTGGAATGCTTCCATTGTATATGTGCATGAGGAAGTGCAAGCTGGTGTAAAGCGCATGTAGGGCAATAAACTCCTATACTTCAGCGTTAGACCTATTTGGATTAAAATACACAAAAAACGAGTGAGAATCTAAAGGGTACTACAACAACTTTTATAGTGAGAGGTTCTAAACAATTTGTCTTACCCATGCTGGGTTGCATCAATGTGTTGAAAAAAAAAAACTCGACTCTTACTTGTATGATGATGGGAGGTTTGCCAGAAAAGCTGGTTTTGTTCTCCAAATAGTAGTCAATCATAATAGGAATAGTGAACCTGATTTGGAAACATCTTGCCTCACGAAGATTTGCCATAGTCTAGGTCCCCATGTCTATAGTTCTTATCGACTCCATTGGAAAGTCAAGACTCATGAACGAAGTGAAGAGGACGTAAGGGAAATGAAGTGAAAAAGGGAAGAAAGAAGAGAGAGTCGTTATGGGTTGTGTGTGCAGATGCATGTTCTAAGGAAAAGAGAGATAGAGTTGTTGTAGTCATGGATGCATGTGCATGCACTAATGGGTGCACTAAGGAAAAAAGTGGACATGCATGGGTGTGTTGGTGCGGGTGGGAGTGCTATGGTGCATAAGGATGCAATAGAGTGTCAGTGAGAAGGTAAAAAAAAGAGCAAGGAATTGTATGGGAGAAGGTGGAAGCGAGTGCTTGAGTGTGTGTGTGTGTGCAAGAGAAAGGGAAAGCAAAAGCGAAAGTGCTGGAGGGTGCGTGAGAATGGGCACCAGTGTGTGAAACTCTGTATCTGAGGTTTTATGTTGATGTTGGTATGTGAGAGTGAGGGCAAGCAAATTAGATGGCGAGAAAAGAGCTAGGAACCAAGTGGACTCGGAAGGTGTGAGCAAGGAAAGTGGAGCCCCAAGAGGTAACCACTAGAGTTGGATACCCCCCCGCGGTGCGTGTGTCTTCCTGCATCCTCCATCAATACATTGGAGTGCAATTATGGACTTAGGAGGAACCAAAATTGACCTAGTAACATAAGGGTCTGGCAAAATAGCATTGTGTGTATGTACTTTCCCTTGGAATAAGAGGCCTATCATTTTGGTGCGTCTGCCGGGAACATATGAGCTAGTGCATTGACATAGGAAGAATCCATTGCGAGATAATTGTGGGCTCTAGCTAATCCAAGTAGACCGATTCCGAGGGGTTTGAACAAAATAAAGTCTTGTATAATCACTTTTTCCTTGGGTATTAGGAACTAAACATTTTGGTGCGTCTGCCGGGAAGCATATGAGCTAGTGCATAGACATAGGAAAAATCCATTGCAAGATAATTACGGGCTCTAAGTAATCCAATTGGACCGATTCCGAGGGATTTGAACAAAATAAAGCCTCATATAATCACTTTTTCCTTGGGCGTTAGACCCCAACATTTTGTTGCGTTTGCCGGGAATTGGCTTAGCACATCTCATAGAGAGTGCTACGAGTTCGCTTGGTGCCCCAATCGTGTGGCACAGCCAATTCGATCCCAAATTTGCTCTGACCTTCATTAAAGAAATGGCCCAACAAAGGCAAGCTTGTGGTTTTGAGGAGAATGCCAATATGAGGCAAATGAATTCTGGACGAAATAGGAGATGCATATATTCTCATTCGACCATGAGAGATCATGCGAACCGAGGGTGGCGATTTGGCCCGATATCAAATTATGTGAGATGCTGGTGTTGCGAGCAGATTGGGCATATAGCCAAATATTGCCCTCGTGTATGCACCCCGTTGGATTTTGTCCCCACATGTGAGGACTGCGGGAAAAAGAGACTATGCGAGCACGTGTGTGGCTCAAAAGAGGTGATTGACGTAAAGGTCGCAACGAATCAATCTGATAGGTGTTTATCCTCTTTGTATGTGGAAGTTGTTAAGGGTGGAGTTACTTCGTCCATGGAGACTGCGAGAGCAAGTGAAAGCAAGGACACTGGATCTCATGATCGAGACTTGGTAGAACTTGTGAAGAGCTTGGAATGTCAAGTCAATTGGTTGCATGTGGAGCGAGATAATGAGAGGATCAAAATAGAGAAATTAGAGGAAAATCAAGTGAAAATAGCCGAGGTCCTAGGAACTTGGGAAAAGCAAGTACGAATGTTGAAAAACGAAAACAAGGAGTGGAAAAGAGTAAACAAAAGCTGGAGGCAAGATCTTGTGAAGACCGAGAGTGAAAATGTGGTCTGGAACTTGAGATCCAGCTTGATGGTAGCCGACTGCTTTGGAGTTGCGATCAAAGAAGAGCTCTCAAGAGAGGAGGATGACCTTATGAGGAGAGTCGAGGGAATGGAGCATGAAATTGAGAAGGTACAAAGCATAATCCATCGATACAGTGATCAAGCGGGTAAGGCATGTGACGAGTTCCACCTGGAGTTAGAAAGGATGAAGAGTGCCCAAGCAGAGAGCGATGAGAAAATGAGACATGTAGAGAAAGAGAATGCAAGGTTGAGTAGCAAGCTCGGTAGGTGGATGAATCAGAAAGACGATGAGACCCGAGAACGAGTAGAGGATCCGAAAGTAGGTAGAATAGAGGAAGAGCTAAAAGTGATGTTGAACAAGTTAGAGGCGATAGGCATGGAGTTAGAAAAGGCGAAGGAGTTGTCGAAAAAAGTGGATGATCTGGAAGTAGAAAATATGAGTAGAATCTAGGAGGAGAGGTCGATTCGAGAAGAGGTTGAAAAGTTGTCTGGCCAAGTCGGGAGGAGCAAGGAGGTTCCTTTGGAAATAGAAAGAAAGATGAGCCATTTAGAAGAGGAGAAGAAGAAAATGTGGGTTCAGTTCCATCAAGTGGATGATGAGATTTTTCGACTCCAAGGCAGTGATGAGCGAAAAGAAGAAGGGATAAGGGATTTAACTTTGAAGCTTGAGGCATTAAGAGGTGTAGTAATGAATGGTGGCCTTCCAGACCGTATCGCCTGGCTAGAGGACAATATCAGCAAGCTGTCGAATCATGTGGAATCTCTGCGAGGCAGAGGATGGAGATGAAAAGGAAAAAGATGATATGATGGATGCCGGTGAGGACGGCTTGAGTTTGATTAGGGTTTGCTTTGCGGATTGCGAGTCAAAGATGTGAGGACGGGTGGACCAAGTGTGTTGTACACTTAGGAACTAAAGTGACACTTTTTGAGGTTTCAGGTCGACAAGGTGGTTAGTATGTGCGGGTTTTGCGAGGACGGGTTGACCATGGCATTAGTGGCTGGATTTTGGCTTGAGTGGCAGCAGAGAGGAGATATGTCTCATTGGGATGTCCACGAGGGGATATATGTGTGTGTGTCGTGATTGGTTGGGTTGGGAAAAAGTCCTTTCTTTTGTCTCCTAATTCTCGAGATGCGGGAATGAAAAAAAAGATGAGAAAAATATATGTTTATGTATATGTGCATGTGGCTACGCGCCTATGTGGGCTGACAGGTGGGTGGATCCACTTTGGCCGGGTGGTCAAAGCCACGAACCGACGTCGGTTTCGCATAGGGCTAACTGTGTGTGTGTCGCGCGCTACGTTGGGTTGGTAGATGGGTGGAACAAACTCGATCGGGTGGTCGAGTCCACGAGTCGCATCCAGCTTCGGCGTAGGCCGGCAAGTGTGAGTAAATATGTGAAAAAAAAATGATGAAAAAAGAGAGAAAAAAATGTGGAAGAAATGAATGAGAAGAATTCCTCGCTCGAGGGGGGACATAAGAGAGGTGAGAGAGCATGATGCTCGGATGGGAATATATGCGTTTGTGTTGTGGGGATTTGGGTTATGTGTGGGCTCCTGATGAAACATGTCAAATTGAAGCTTAAGCTCGGCTAGGGTTTTGGTTGCGATGTGTCTATGGAAAGCTTGGACTTGAGGGATCCAATCGTGCTAGTTGCATTGTTTGTCTGCAAACCTTCCGAAAGTGTTCAGTTTGGCTCTTACGTGGTGCAATGACTTGTGAAGTTCGGAATCGCGTCGACGATGAGTGATCTTGTTAGAGTGAGCTCGTGTTAGGCTTGAGTGGTCTTTGCCGTGTGTCCATCAATTTAGGAGAGGTGGTGGCGACCAAGCATAGGATCTGATTGATGAACAAAAGAGCACAGAGTAGATGAAAAGGTAAGTGGGAATAGAAAACCCTAGGTGGGAAGGAAATGGGAAATTGGCAAGAGAACTCGGTTAGAAATGAGACAAAGGGATCAGCAAAACGATCGTGTGACCGGGAAAAGTATCGAAAACGGAACTCGGAAATGGTTTTTGATGGTGTGTGTAGAAAGTGTGTTGATATGTGGAGTAGAGATTCATGACGTGTTGAACGAACAGTCTAGAAGAGTGACGAGAGGGAATGTGGATGGGCTTTTTGCTTGCATGTGTGTTGTTCGTGACGAGAATGCATGTGTGATGCGGGATCATGATGTGTGTGCTGAGTATATATGTGTGATGTGGATGAAGGATATAATTGTCTTTTCATTTTGGTTGTACATATTGTGATTTGATGAAGAAAGGTTCTAATGTTTTAATGAAGTTTGCAAACAGGTGGACATGTCGATGAAGAAGCGAGAAGATGGACAAAGATGGTAAGTGAAATGATTGGATTTTGGTATTGACCGATGATTGTATGAGGGTGATCGCAGGTGCTACATTGAGGAAGAAGAGAATAGGCATACAAGGTAAAGATTTGTATTTGATTGAGTGATGATCACATGTCAGAACTGGAGTGCACGTAGCATATCGCTCGTCGAGGACGACTTCGCAATTAAGAAGAGGGGAGTATGTTAGCCCACAAAATGGTTGGTTTTGATGCACTAATGTGGTTCTATTTGGCAGGAAAATACGTTTGATTTCAGGTACTTGAAGAATGAATTTGATGATTGATGAGAAGCATGTGGAGATATTGATTGCAGGAGTGTGGAGAGAAGGGATTGAGCATGGAGGAGCTGTAGATGGAAAAGATGGTGGTAGAATTTTGGGTGCTTGGGAAGTTGACATGAGAGGTGAATTTCCACTTCTCTTTGTATCCAGAAAAGAGGCACGGACTAAGCTTCCGCATTCTGAGGTGGTCAAGAAATGCCAAGGAAAATTGGAGCACTACAGAGGCTTAGGTGATCAACCATTAGAACAAAGTGATTTGAGCAGTGCACAGGTTTTGCAGGAAGAAGAAATAAGAGAATTGCTTCTTGATTATGTTGGTCGACATTGTTGCTGGGGGTGCTCTCCAACAAGGACATGAAGGATAGTAAAGGTTGAGGATTGCAACTCATATATTGGCACGCTTGAGACATTTATTGAGGAAAGGGATGTGATTGATGACGTGGAGCCATATGGAAGAGGTTTTTTTTTTTTTGCAATACCTTATCTTTTCTACGGGGTGTGTACGGGGGAGTCTCTCTCTCGCTCTCCATGGGCGCTAACTCCATCTTTCTCATATTGGGATCCTACACAGGTAACGAGGAGGTCTAGGGGGGACTGGCGGTCGATCTCTCTCTCTCCCCAGCGGAAGCTTCGTTTTTTGGAGATAGATACTCAGTGGGAGCTGCCCAAGAAGGGTTCGATAGGAGGTACAGAGAAGGGGGGTCGGCATGCTCGTGCTCTGCTCGTTTCTTTTTCCTTGTTTACAGGGGGCTATGGGCAGTTTTTGGCGACTTCTCCTGGGCACACCGAGATGGTGAACAGAAGGAAGATATCAAAAGAGGGTTGCTCTTGGGCAAGGCAAAGTTTGTAATGAGCCATGGCTGATCAGGACCTTGTTCTTCAGAAGCATTTAGAAGCAAGGGCGAATCAATGTAGCTGCTGATTTTTTTCATTATCCTCTCGCCAGCAACGAGATAACAGTCGGAGGTCCTCGAGGTGGTCCTGAGTAAACAGCCGCATGGGACACCTTTTGGAGAGTTAGGTGGACATCTTTGGATACATCGACCACCAGAAGAGAAGCTGCTTGGCATCCATTTGCTACTGCTGTACTGAGCTTGTCTTCAATTGGAAAGCGTTGGAGATAACACCTTGCTGGAGAGCTATGGATGGAAGATTATGGATGAAGCTGGGATGGGCATGCACAACAAATTGAATAACAACTCCCATATGTCAAGAGGATTCTCAATACCCCTGACTCATTCCGCATAAAGCTGGGGACGTTTTCATTTGTGCAATACACCAAGGGATATGAGCAGCCGACAGGACACCACGAAGTGAGAGTAATTTGAGGTTGTATAATGTCATTATTTTACATCCTTTGTGTTTCTACAGTTGTGGATATTTTGTTGTGATATGTGTGGTAGATCTATGATGGTTCTGAGGTTATGAATACTGTTGAAGCATTATAGAGGTTCTTCGGTCGTGATGCTAGGAACAATGGATATGCCTGAAAACATGAAATGTAGCTCCAAAAGAAAAAAATAACACAGCACAGTGCATTAGTTGTACATGACAATTTGGGTAGGTGAATACATGTCTCTCCACTCCAGTGAGTGCAGCACTCCATTGAAACCATTAGCTCTAAGTTTTGGAATGCTTCCATTGTATATGTGCAAGAGGAAGTGCAAGCTGGTGTAAAGCGCATGTAGGGCAATAAACTCCTATACTTCAGCGTTAGACCTATTTGGATTA
>CM035407.1:216923645-216928645 GCA_020310875.1 Ceratopteris richardii
TGATCCAATCCCGGTGACACAGGTTCCCCTGCCAAAGGAGAGAGCACATGAACAAGACCGTACTCCAGTAATAGGAGAATCATCATCAAAATCGATGAAGAGTACAATTCAAACAGATCGGGTATGGGATATTCTCTCTAAGGCTACAATTACACCCCCTTTGGGGCAGCTACTCGCCTTGGTGCCAGGAGTTAGGCAGTAGTTTCAGCAACAGGTTAGTCCCGGATCTCCTGGTACTCCGACGACCGCAATAATACAACCGGAAACTGATTCTACGGTGGATCATTCTGTCGCCTTAATCACTGTCTGGCATAAAAATCACAAGATTACGCAAGTGCTAATTGATGGTGGTTCTGGTGTGAATATAGCAACTGTAGCTCTCTGTAAGAAGTTAGGGTGGACCCAAATCGAGCCCGTTCAATTCTTTGTCAGAATGGAAGATCAATCCCGAGTTCATCCGGTGGGACTCGTAAGGAGTATCCCGATTACTCTGCAGGGTACCACGTTTAAAATGACTTTTGTAGTCTTAGAACTACCAGAATCCAGCCTCGATTACAATCTTCTTTTCGATCGACCATGATTGAAACAGGCCAAAGTTATACAGGATTGGTCAGTGCAGGAACTGACTTTTAAAGACAATCACCGTAAATATGTTGTCAAACTGGATGCCATTCAGCCCTGCGAACTTCATGCCAGACCATATGTAGCAGAACCGGTCCACATGTTGGATGGCTTATCTGACGACGAAGAAGAAGCGTTTCTGAAGAAAAATAAAGATCTGATTTCCTTAGGTACTGTAGATCTGTAATCTGTCGCAGACAACTGGAGTTCGGCAGCCTGTACGGTTGTTCCCGTGACCGGAGACATAGATGTAGATGATAATGTTGCTATGGATGAAGCTACTCTGCAACAACTTTTACAGTTAGCTGACAATCCGGGAAAACCTCGTCAATTCTATGTCTCGGAAGACCAGTTAGTAACCTATAATTTGGGTGATGAAAGCAACCCGCGTCCTGTTAAGATTAAGGTAGGATTATTCGAGGCATTCCAAGAAGATTTGATCCGGCTCCTGCGTGAGTTTTCTAATGTTTTTGCATGGGACTATCGCGATATGAAGGGTCTTGATCCATGGATCTATCAACATCGGGTCGTCCTCAAACCAGAGGCGAAGCCAATTAAACAGTCTAGTTACCGACTGAATCCTAATTATGCAGCATTGGTCAAGGCAGAATTCGATCGATTATTGAAGGTGGGATTCATTGTACCAATCGAACATGCTGAATGGATATCTCCGATCGTGATTGTTCCGAAGAAAAATAAGTAGCTACGAATCTGTGTGGATTACCAGAAATTGAATGCGGCTACGGTACCTGATCCATTCCCTCTCCCCTTTCTCGACACAATGCTAGACAGAGTGGTTGGGCATGAAATGTATTCATTTCTTGATGGTTATAGTGGTTATAACCAGGTCAGAATGGCCAAACAAGACATACCCAAAACAGCTTTCATTACGAATTGGGGAGTGTATGCTTGTACAGTCATGTGGTTTGGCTTAAGGAATGCTCCAAGCACATTTCAACGATGTATGCAAGAAACTTTTTCACCTTATTTAACTACTTTTATGCAAGTATATTTGGACGAATTCTCTTTATTTGGAAAGATTGCGGTGCACCTGTATCATTTACGGTGCTGCTTTGAGAAATGCCGGGACTATCGGTTATGCTTGAATCCGGTAAAATCTGTGTTTGTGGTTTCTTGTGGAAAACTCCTTGGCCACATTATCTCTGTGCAAGGCATACAAGTTGATCTAGAAAAAGTTGCAGTCGTGTTGCAGGCACCGGTACCCACCACACCAAAAGAAGTTATGCGATTCCTGGGACAGATTCGGTGGCATGGTCGCCATTTACGGTGGTTAGCCCATTTGGCAACACCACTTAATCGGCTAATGATGAGTACTCCACGATAGTTCGAATGGACTCTAGAATGCCAAACTACCTTTGATCGTTTAAAAGGATTATTGACTCAGGCCCCTATTTTGCAACCCCCGAATTGGGAATGCTCGTTCCATGTTTTTGTCAATGCATCGGATATAGCCATTGGAAGTGTTTTAATGCAGCAAATTGATAAGTGGTGTCGATCTGTCTATTACGCTAGTCGTCGACTAGCTTCGGCTGAAATGAATTATTCAGTGACCGAAAGAGAATGTCTCGGATTGGTGTACTCTGTGAAGAAATTCAGGCATTATTTGCTAGGCCGAAAATTCACCTTTCACGTGGATCATGCCGCACTTGTATATCTGGTCCGACAGCAATATTTAGGAGGTCGCTTGGCTTGTTGGATTTTATTACTACAGGAGCTCAATTATGAACTGATTCATCGACCCGACATCACACATGCATTAGCAGATTTTCTCTCTCGGTTGGATTCCGGTGAAGCTCCGGTGGGTGTTGATGACACCACACCAACACTTTACGTTATTGAAATGGCTCGTGACGAATCTGCAGACCCTCCTGGGCCACCTACCTACTATGATCAGTTATTAACCTTCCTTACTGACGGATGTCTTCCCCCTCACACTCCTCCTGCTATGCGGCGGAAAATTGCAATTTACAGTCACAGATTTCGGTTGATTGTCAGACAGTTGTACTACATAGATCATACTGGTGTCTTACTTTGTTGTATTCCACCCCATGAAGTACACTCGGTTATGGCTATGGCACATTCAATACCCTCCGGTGGACATTTTGTAGCAGATCTTATGCACCGAAAAATTCTGCAAAGTGGGCTTTGGTGGCCTACCATGTACAAAGATGTAGTTCAGTTTGTGCAGCAGTGTGACACTTGTCAGCGATCTGGCCAGCCATTACAATGCCATTTCTTTCCTTTGCAACCTGTATTACCTTTGGAACCTTTCCAGAAGTGGGGTCTTGATTTTATTGGACCAATCACACCTCCAGCGACCCTTAGCGACAATCGCTACATTCTGACCTACACAGATTACGCTACCAGGTGGGCAAAAGCTTGGGCCTTACGGTCCGCTATAGCTGTTTTGGTGGCAAAATGTCTGATGAAGGACGCATTCCCGCATTATGGATTACCTCTGGAACTTGTGACAGATCAAGGAACACACTTTGCTAACAATTTAATGCAAGTACTAACGTGCACTTTTCAAATTCTGCATAAATTCAGTTCACCGTACTATCCTTGTGCTAATGGCTTAGCGGAAAGTACCAACAAGAGAGTATGCTTTGTAAATTGATCGTGGAATCACCAGAAAGATGGGATCAGTTACTACCTGCAGTCTTATGGGCATACCGGACTACATACAAAGTTGCAACCGGACTGACTCCTTTCAAGCTTGCTTATGGGCTGGAAGCAACCGCGCCAATGGAAATTGTAGTGCCCAGCTTACGCGTGGCCATCACTCAGAAATTGTTACCCGACGACTCTTTGCCATTTCGGTTGGACGCACTCAGAGCTTTGGATGAACATCGCTAGGAAAGTTTGCTGGTTCTTCAAGAAGTGCAATTGCAGCAAGCCTGTACCCATGATCGGTTTCTCAAGACTCTAGTTTTTTTGGTGGGCCAACTTGCATTGTTTTATAATGCTAAGTCAAATCGTGCTGCTGGGAAATTGAAATTACGGTGGTTCGGTCCTTACCGAATTAGTGACCAAGTGGGACCAGCTACTTTTTGGTTGACTACTTTGACCAGAGTTCCTCTTCCTAAAGTGATCAATGGTTCAAAGTTGCGGCCGTATCACCAAGCGCCTGATTCTCACTGACGTGTTCTTGGTTTTTTCCGCGCGTCACTTACTTTCTTTTTATTTTTGTGTGTTAGTTGAATAAAGACCATAAAACTCCTCGTTTTGATACATTATCATGATTAATCGCCGCCCTGTGTTATTGATTCTGCTCATGCATGCACGCCGTAATTATGAAGGTTATCATCTCAACACCGCACGATGATTAGGATTTGCGATCGCCTCCCATTGCCAAGTGTCTACTTAATCTTCTTCTTTTCCAGGTTAATCGCTATTGTGTCTGTGTGATCTATGCGCTGTGTTTTCTGTGTTCTGTGTATTCGTGTTCTTGCAATTTTGCGTGCGCATCATGGAAGCATTAATTTTGCTACCTTCCGTGACGGACTCCCTCAGGACGTGAGTGAGTTCTTGCGTATCCGCGGCCTGTTGAACTTCGCTGAATTGCCTTGGCATTCAGTGGAGTGTCAACCCTTTTACGCGCAGATTATTGCTGCCATTGCTGCCACACCTGCCACCGAGCAGAGTTGGCTGATCACATATTTAACAAACCGTGTCGTCATCACTTTAGCGTCGTTCGCTGAAGCATTTTGTCTGCCCGTCGAAGGAGTGGAGAATGGTCCTGTCCTTCCTCTTGCTACTATGGTAGAATTATTTCCTCGGCACTCATTGAATGAGTATGCCATTTTGTGTCGCCCTGACCCTGAACGCACTGCATTACAATTCTTAGTAGCTATCCTTAATTTACAGAAACGTCTTTACGGGATTTCATGCCCATTTTATTCGATGATTGACATGGCTTCTCGGGAGCCTGTTAATTTTGCCTCTTATTATTTCCGATGCATTCACCGTGAATGTGTTACGGTTATTAAACATGTTAATAAGGATGATCTTCCACGATCACGCCTTCCCCACATCCTTACGTTCCTTTTTCCCACCATTCAAGCCGTGCAACCTCCACCTAATGCACCATTCTTACTGCATGAAGAATCCACTCGGATGCTTGAAGATGACGACGAGGATGAGGATGAAGATCTCTTCCAACTCCTTCGCCAAAAACGTACCCGCACAAGCCCGTCTGAAAGTCAAGTGCTAGGTTCCAACGCAGCCAATGAAGAAGAGATCTTCCATGACACCGCAACGTCACTCCACCTTGACTCTTCCGACCACTCTTCTCCCATCCGGAAACAGGAACAAAGCGTGTCTACTACTGATTCCGAAGCTAGTTCTTCTTGGGAGGA
>CM035407.1:216938645-216941145 GCA_020310875.1 Ceratopteris richardii
GTTTATCTCCCACATAACACATGTATCCAAAGGTTGACCTTCTATCATCTGGATTACCTGCCCAATCTGCATCACTATAAATTTTGATATTTGTATCTGAGGTAAACCCATAATACAAACCTTCATTGAGTGTACCCTTAATGTACCTCAACACTCTTTGACCTGCAATCCAATGCTCTTTCCTAGGAAAATGCATGAATTGAGACAAAACTCCAACTACATATGATAAATCAGGTCTAGTTAAAGTAGCATAGATAAGGCTACCAACCAAACTCTGATATTGTCTCATGTCCTTGAATTCTTCACCTCCAAACTTACTCAATTTGTGATTCACCTCCATTGGTGTAGGTGCTACCCTGCAATCATCCATTTTAAACTTGATTAACAAGTTCTTCAAATACCTTTCTTGAGTCACAAATACTCCATGTTGAGTATATGTAATCTCCATGCCCAAGAAATATGACAAGTCTCCCAAATCACTAATTTTGAACTCCTTTTCCATTTGCTTCTTGAGTCTTTGTATTCCTTCTTCATCTGTACCTGTAAGAATTATATCATCAACATATATGCACATGTATATGAAACCATTATCACTTGCTTTGACAAGCAAGCTACTATCTGCTTTAGACACCTGAAATCCAAGTTCCTTTAGGAACTTCACAAGTCTATAGTTCCATGCCCTTGGGGCCTGCTTCAAGCCATACAAAGCTCTCTTGAGCTTGCACACATGATCTGGATACCTTTTATCTCTGAACCCTTGAGGTTGCTCCATGAATACATCATCTGAAATATAACCATTCAAAAAAGCATTTTTCACATCAAGTTGACATAACTTCCAACCTTTACATGCAGCAATAGCAATAAGTGTCCTGATGGTTGTCATCTTTGCCACAGGACTATAAGTCTCATCATAGTCAACACCATAAGTCTGAGCAAACCCTTTGACAACAAGTCTAGCTTTGTATCTAGACACACTTCCATCTGCAAATCTCTTGGTCTTGTAAACCCACTTGCATCCAATGATTTTCTGACTATTTGGTTTTGGAACCAAATCCCATGTTTGATTCTCCAATAGTGCATCATATTCTTCCTGCATAGCTTTCTCCCATTTTTCCTTACCTTTTGCCTCTTCATATGTAGAAGGGTCTTCATCTGTATTCACCATATAAGCATAATCTTTTGTGGCCAAAAATGAAGTATCATAGCTATACCTTGTAGGTTGCCACTTATTCCTTGTAGACCTCCTAAGCTCTCCACTTCTTGAGGTTTCTGGTTCTTCATATTCAGGATCAAATCTTGGTGTTTCTTCCACTTCAACCTGCACTTCATTATTCTCTTGTTCATTAAATATCTGAACCTTTGATTTACCTTTCCTTTGATTCACTTCTTCTTCATCACCTGTATTGATATTGATTGTACCTGCATACCAAGTACTTTGCTCATCAAATGTAACATCTTTAGAAACCATGAATTGTTTTGTAGATGGACTCCACAATCTATAGCCCATCTGCTTATCATCATAACCAATGAAAACATATTTTTCAGCTTTAGGCTCCAACTTGTGCCTTAATTGTGATGGCACATATGCATATGCCACACATCCAAAAACTCTGCAATGATCCAAGGTAGGTCTCTTACCCCACCAAGCCTCATATGGTGTCATACCCTGCAAGGCTTTACATGGTAACCTATTGACCAAATAAGTGGCTGTATTTACAGCCTCAGCCCACAAATAATTAGGGCAATTTTTTTCCTTCATCATGGATCTTGCAAACTCAACAAGTGTTCTATTTCTCCTTTCTGCAACACCATTTTGTTGAGGAGAGTACCTGCAAGTATCTTCCCTTTTTATACCTGCATTCCATAAGTAATCACTGAACTCATTAGAGAAATACTCTCCCCCTCCATCCGACCTTAATCTTTTCAACTTATGACCTGTAATTCTTTCTGCATATGCATGATAGTGTTTAAATGTATTAAACACTTCTGACTTATCTTTGATCACATAGATAGTGATCCATCTAGTAGCATCATCAACATAAATCACATAATACCTTGACCCATTTATACTGAAATCTTTTGATGGTCCCCACACATCTATGTGTACCAACTCAAGCTTTTCTGAGTGCATAAAACCATGCTTGGAGTAAGAATTCTTATGAGCCTTACCTAATTGACATGCCTCACATTTGTATGTCATATGTTGACCTGCAACATTAGGCAATCCAAGCACTGAACCATTATTAACCATATCTTTAATACCTCTTTCATTGAAATGTCCAAGCCTCTTGTGCCAAAGATCTAACTCAGAGATCTTATGTCCTCCATATGTGAACATAGCATGACCAATATTGCCTTGAATCTTCAATGTAAATAATCTTCCTTCCTTTTTCCCTGAAACAATCTGTTTATACCCTTGGCTAGGGTCTTCCACATATACTCCATCATTAGTGAATCTTACTTCATATCCCTTTTCAACAATTTGTCCTACACTTATCAA
>CM035407.1:216953645-216956145 GCA_020310875.1 Ceratopteris richardii
ATGTGGCTGTGGTGGGAGGTGAAATTGGAAAAAGGGGAGACAGGTGCTACCTACAAAAACAAGTGTTGAATCGATCAAAAGGACCAGCTGTTTGGCGCTTAGAGCACAGACAGACAAAGGAAAATATGCACTTGAGATGAGGAACACCCCAGGGAGGACAGAGAGCGTCTTGTTGAGCATCTACAAGAGCTTGGATTTGAAACAGAAAGGGATTTTCTACAGACTTGTTGGACAAGCTCCAATTTTTAGTGCTTAGAACCTTTCCTGGGCTAGAATGTTGTATCATACTGCAGCCAACATATGTAGTGGAGTATGTTTTCAACCTGCACATCAATGCAATAGAACACAAATGATGAAAAAAATCAGGACTACATGGAGATCGAAGCAAACTTTCCTTTGAGCTTTTGCACATCTTGGAAACCTTTAAGCCAAAATGGTTCTTGCTGAAAATGTGGCATCCATGCACTGGATTGACAATGAGAGCTCTCCAAACACATTGGTATGTTGCCAATTGAAATAGATTCCCAAGAGCTTTCAGTTACAAAAAGAAAACAGTACCCTTGAACAAACAATCCACATCCTGAGAGAATCCCAAATATCCTAAATCATGATTCTACAAGGTCTCAGCATATATTGGGGAATGCTATAGCTCTTGAAGAAAAGCTGGGTTGCATAGTTGGGAAAAATCCATTTGGCAGTCATGTCACACTTCAACAGGTATCGAAGATTGATAGAAATAGCGTTCATAATGTAAATATCAAGGGGGTAGAAAACGTCTTGGGATTTCCAGCGGTATGTACAGATGTTAGGTTCATCGGCAATGAAGAACAAAAGCCTGAACCAAAATAGAAAATGTAGTAAGGATATGAAAGAGGCAGCAACTATTTCCCAATTGTTATCATCAATTCGCATGGATGAATTATAGTAGGTGGAGCATGCAATGATTTTACTTAGGAGTCAAAGTCCTTACTGCTGTAAATCAACACAAATTGAATATTCGAAGGGAAAAGGAGGGGTTGCTGTGTGGCCTATAGACTAAGCCTTATGGATCATTCATTCAGTTTTTGAGTCTTGTTGGCAAGCGAGGTACCTTATGCATTTCAATTGGATGAGACACAGGAGATGTAGACGTCGGGAGAGGCTGAATCGATTCACCAAGGTTCTCCTGGGAAGTCAAAGTGAGGAGCAGAGGAAGAGTGAAGGAGGGTTGCAGTTGATCAGTTGTTTCAAAGAGTTTTTTTGGTGGACACGCTTTGCTGCTGCTCGAGGTTTTTGAGAAGGGAGCACCGTCCGGGTTCTGAAGGGGATAATATAATATTGGGCCTTAAGAAGGGGAGAATTCGAAGAGTTCTTGGCAATGATCGTGTGTTTCATGTAACAGGTAGAGCAGCCAGAGAAGTTTTTTTGTTTCTTGGGGTTTTTGTGCAGGTATACCGAAGAAGAGGGGAGGAAGCGGGGTGTGAAGGGGGGTTCTTTTTGGCAGATTTCTTCTAGACATCACTCTGAGGGAGGCACATACAAGGGAGGAGCTCTTGGCAGAGTTGTGAGAAGTATTTAAAAAAAAAAAGGGGAATGTGTCCAGTTCTCTGCAGATATCTGATTTACTGATGCAATTTCTCATTGGAGACGGATATAGCGCATGCTCTTAACAGATAAGGAGAATAAAAATTTCAATTTGATAGATTGCTTTGATGGTTGCATTATTACTCGACTAATACGTTTAGGCGCAGCTCTTTTTCTCTCGAGTGTTGATGTTTTCAAAAGTTTTTGAATCGTGCAGTGGCTACAAGTCCTCGAATTGAACAATTTGCCTTGAACTGAATATGTAGATGAAATGGACGATTGAATCAGACATAAAATGAGTTCAGTTTGACCATATTACTGAGCTTTATTTTTGGGGATGTGTTGATACCATGCAAATCATGTTGATTTGACCACCACAATATAAAATGTGGATTGAAACAGTTAGGGACTAGCGAAGTGCACGGAAAACTTTCCTTGTTTCTATTTACAAATATAACAGGTTGAATTTTAAATGTTCTGTAATGGCATTAGATGTTTTTGACGAGACTACTCGCACATTATGACATGCCATGAATTGTTCTATGCTTGTTTGATGACTCTCCATCAAGAATAGTAACCTCAGTTTCGAACTGTATCTCTATGACATGTGAATCTAAATCAATGTAGTATCACGCTATTGTGTGTTGCACACTGTTTGAGCGTCATTCAGATTCGAAGAGATGTAAAGAGATTGAGATATGGAGACCTGTGTGTGTGCCCCCTTGTTTTTTAAGAGAGCTTGGGCTTCAACACGCGAAGCTTGAAAGGTAAAGGAGACGAAGACAGCAAGAAACGGAGAGAGGATGTATGTGCACGTGTGAAAGGGTAAAGAGAATAGCAAGAAGAGAACAAGGGGGAAAAAGGGTGCGTGAGTGTACACGTGTGAAAGTGAGTGTGAATGCGTGAGAACGTAGGGGTGCATGGGTGAGCGGTTGTG
>CM035407.1:216968645-216973645 GCA_020310875.1 Ceratopteris richardii
AGGTGCCTGCTTCAACCCATACAGAGCCTTCTTCAATTTACAAACATAATGTACCTTTCTTGGATCTTCATAGCCAGGTGGTTGTGACATGTAGACTTCTTCAGATATCCATCCATTTAGGAATGCATTCTTCACATCCAATTGGTACATGTTCCAATTCTTGGATGCAGCTACACTCACCAAAACTCTGATAGTTGGCATCTTGGCCACAGGAGAAAATGTCTCCTCATAATCAATGCCTTGGGTTTGTGCAAAACCCTTGGCTACCAACCTAGCTTTGTACCTGTTAATTGTTCCATCTGAATTCTTCTTCAATTTGTAGATCCATCTGGATCCTATTACCTTCATAGTATCCTTCTTGGGTACCAAGTCCCAAGTATCACTCTCTTGGAGGGCTTCTATCTCCTCATCCATGGCTTCTCTCCATTCTGGCTTTGTAATTGCTTCTTCATAGGTACCTGGTTCTTCATTCAACAAGTCTTTTGCAAGATATACAGAATGTTTAGTTACAAGTGATGTGTCATACCCAAATCTGATAGGTTTCTTCTTCTCTCTCTGAGATCTCCTTATAGCTTGAGTAGAAGTTTCTGCCTTGTCCTCCAATTGCTTCATCTTCATCTTTCCTTTGGATTTCCAAGCTTTGAATTCTTCAAGATTTATTGTATCATCATCTGAGCTTGAATCTTCTTGCTGAGTTATCTCTTCTTTGGTAAGCTTTGGAAAATCTTCCTCCATGTCATAGGGTAGACTCACTTTCCTGCATTCATTCTCATACAATGAGTCATTCTCATCAAATATGACATCTCTGCTTACCTTGAAACCTTTGTTTGTGGGGTTGTAGAATCTGTATCCCTTTTGGTTTAAATCATAGCCAATGAAGATACATTTCTCTGCCTTTGGGTCTAGCTTTCCTCTTACCTGTGAAGGAATGTGTACATATGCTACACAACCAAAGATTTTACAATGATCCAGAGAGGGTCTCTTACCATGCCATGCTTCATATGGTGTCATGCCATCAAGTGATTTGGATGGCAACCTATTGATGAGGTAAGTGGCAGTGGACACACTCTCTGCCCATAAGTAATTTGGCAACTTTTTCTCATTGAGCATAGACCTAGCTGTTTCCACTATAAGTCTATTCCTTCTTTCTGCTACCCCATTTTGTTCAGGTGAGTATCTGGTAGTGATCTCCCTCTTGATGCCTCTTTCCTGCAAGAAATCTTCAAACTCATTGGAGAAGTATTCTCCTCCACCATCTGACCTTAGCCTCTTCAAGCTTCTACCTGTTTGATTCTCAACAAGTGCAAGATACCTCTTGAAACAATTAAACACTTCATCTTTATGCTTCATAAAATATAAAATGGTCCATCTGCTATAGTCATCAATGAAGGACACATAATACCTTGAACCAGAAATGGAAGGGTCCTTGCTAGGTCCCCAAACATCTGTGTGAACCAAGTCTAGGTAGTCTTCATGCATGAAACCTTTCCTTGAGTAGGGTAGTCTGTGAGACTTACCAAATTGACATGATCCACATTTGTAAATCATGTGTTGCTTGGATACATTAGGTATCCCAAGCACACATTGATCCCTGCACATTTGCTTAAGAGTCCTTTCACCTATGTGCCCTAATCTTTTGTGCCATATCTCTAACTCTGAGAGTGTCTGATCCTTATAATTATACAAAGCAATGTTTTTTGTATCCTCTAGCTCAAATGTAAATAATCTACCTGATTTCTCCCCTTTGGCTATCCTTCTGAATCCTTGTTTTGGGTCCTCCACATATGCTCCATGTTGTGTGAATCTGACCTGTAAACCTTTCTCCACAATCTGACCAACACTCATCAAATTCTTAGTTATTGTTGGTACATAGAGTACCCTGCTTAATAGGTTTTGATTACCATCACATGTCTTCACATTTCCAATTTTGACAACAGAGTGCTTAGTGTCATCACCTGTTTGTACCTGATGTTTGCCCTTGGGCTCTTCCAAATCAGAAAGTAATGCCACATTGCCAGCTACATGGTTAGAACATCCTGAGTCAATGTAAAATAAATGATCATCATTTGTACCTATCTTGGAGGTCATATTCATGATCAATAGGGAGTCATCCTGCTCCTCTGTGTAGTTGTTGTAATCTCTTCTATTTCTGAATCCACCTTGGTAGCTTCCATTGTGGTTGTTGTTGTAATTATTGTTGTATTGGTTGTTGTACCCATTGTAGCTTTGATGTTGGTTGAATCTACCTCTTCCTTGAGAGTATCCACCTCTTGAGTAGCCTCTTCCTCTCTGATTTTTGTAGTTCTTGTAGCATTCATCTGTGGTATGATTAGACAACCCACAGATGTTGCAAGGTGATGAGTTGTAGGGTCTCCCCCTACCTGACTTACCTCCTCTGCCTCTTCCTCTAGATGACCTACCTCTCCCTGCATAATTGGCTTGAGAGGTAGAGCCTTCTTCATCCTGTTTCTTCTTGCCTTTATCTTTAACTTTCTTATCAGTAAAGAGAGCAGAGGGGTTATTACCTTTTGATTGATCTCCAGCTTTAGTGAACTTTGCTTCATGTGTAAATAGTTGACCCATGAGTGTTGTGAGATCAGGGGTATGCATGTCCATGTAGAGGTCCATTGCAGTGGTGAAACTTTCCCACTTGTCATCTGCCTTGAGTCCATTTGTCACTTGCCTGACTATTTGCTCCTCTTCAATTTCCTCTCCAATGCTTGCTAGTTGGTCTGCCACATCTTTGATCTTTGTCACATAATCTGAGACTGATTGCTTGGGCTGCTTTCTAAGTGTTGTGAACTCTATCCATAATTGATTCTTCCTAGCCCTTGTGTTGGAAGAAAAGTAATTTGACAAGGTTTCCCAAGTCTCTTGGGAAGTCTTACAATTTCTTACATGAGGTAAAAGAAAGTCAGATATAGAGTTTAAGAGATAAGACCTTGCCAAAGCATCCTTTGCACACCATTGGTTAAGTCTTTCATGCTCATCCTTTGTAGGTAGTCCTCTAGTCTTGAATGAGGGCAACTCCTCATCTCCTGATATGTATCCAAATAGACTTCTCCCTTGTAGATAGGTCTTCATTCTCAATGACCAAGCTTGATAGTTGTTTCTGTCCAATTTGTCAATGAAGGAAGGGAAACCATCACCCATGATTACCTTCTATTGCTCTGATACCACTGTTGAGAGTGATGGATGGATGCACTCAGGAAATCAGTTGGTGCTGCAAAACCTGCTTCACACCTGCCCTCTTTTCTTTCCAGATATGCTTAGTACACAAGCTTAGCTTCCTAATGACATAAAGAAACCATATATGTGCTTTGGAAATGATTTGGGTAATGACCAAATCAAAACAGATAACTTGGTACTTCACAAATCAAGCAAAACCTTCTATTCCTGTAGTGATACCTGCTCAGACTTTTACTGAGTGTGTCCAGCACACTCAAAATTGGCACAATTCCTTTTGGGAGTATTAATGTACCTTAGTAAGCTACCAATCACAAGTGGAATCACTTCAATTGATAAACTATGCACTGAGAAATAAGTTTAGCAAAATTATAATCACCCCCGACTTTTCAGGAACTCTGCAGACAAATACCAGTGTGCACCTCGATTCGATTTTCTCCCAAATGGCTGAATGGAATCCTTTGACATTTTGTATGCTTGTAGTAGACTTTGAGCTGGTTCCAATGAGCTATAGAACACTTGATTTGGTTTAGTAGATCCAGAGCAATGCTTCTTTGAAGTTGACAGACTTGGAGTAGGTGACTCAGACAAAAAACAGAGATGATGAATGTATACTTCTATTGATATATGTGTTTGTACAATCTCATTAGCTTGCCAAGCAGAGCTAAATGAGGTAGTGTGATGTTGGGTATAGAGTAGCCCTCACACACAATGAGTTACAATGAAATTTTGCCTCGGGGAGTGAACTAGAATGGCAGGACTAACCGCGACTTTTTGATTGTACATTTTATAGAAGTTTTGAAATCATTTGAATTTGAAATTCAAACTTAGGCTCCCTTGAATCTCTCCTCTAAAAGTAGGGAGATATTCTCTCCATCTCAACATTCAAAAATCCACGACTCTAGTGGTAGGTAAGTGACTTAAAGTGATTACAACCAACTGATAAGTCACTTAGACTTTTACAAGGGGTAAAGAAGTAAGAACATATAAGCATATGTTCACATGTGTCTTCATTTGAGTGAAGCCTTAATAAACCTTTATCCATGCTTGTCTTTAATAAGTCCAAGGGTCCAAGCCAATGTGTGTAGGCTTGTTTGCACCAACACTATCTATCTATCTATCTATCTATCTATCTATCTATCTATCTATCTATCTATCTATCTATCTATCTATCTATCTATCTATCTATCTATCTATCTATCTATCTATCTATCTATCTATCTATCTATCTATCTATCTATCTATCTATCTATCTATCTATCTATCTATCTATCTATCTATCTATCTATCTATCTATCTATCTATCTATCTATCTATCTATCTATCTATCTATCTATCTATCTATCTATCTATCTATCTATCTATCTATGTATCTATCTATCTATCTATCTATCTATCTATCTATCTATCTATCTATCTATCTATCTATCTATCTATCTATCTATCTATCTATCTATCTATCTATCTATCTATCTATCTATCTATCTATCTATCTATCTATCTATCTATCTATCTATCTATCTATCTATCTATCTATCTCTCTGTGTGTTTGTCTGTCTGTCTGTCTGTTTATCTCTCTGTGTATCTATCTGTCTGTCTGTCCATCTCACTGTCTCTCTGTCTATCTCTCTGTCTGTTTGTCTATCTATGTATCTATCTATCTATCTATCTATCTATCTATCTATCTATCTATCTATCTATCTATCTATCTATCTATCTATCTATCTATCTATCTATCTATCTATCTATCTATCTATCTATCTATCTATCTATCTATCTATCTATTCTATCTATCTATCTATCTATCTATCTAT
>CM035407.1:216981145-217008645 GCA_020310875.1 Ceratopteris richardii
AATTGGATAGAAACAATTATCAGGCTTGGTCATTGAGAATGAAGACCTATCTACAAGGGAGAAGTCTATTTGGATACATATCAGGAGATGAGGAGTTGCCCTCATTCAAGACTAGAGGACTACCTACAAAGGATGAACATGAAAGGCTCAACCAATGGTGTGCAAAGGATGCTTTGGCAAGGTCTTATCTCTTAAACTCTATATCTGACTTTCTTTTACCTCATGTAATGAACTGTAAGACTTCCCAAGAGACTTGGGAAACCTTGTCAAATTATTTTTCTTCCAACACAAGGGCTAGGAAGAATCAATTATGGATTGAGTTCACAACCCTTAGGAAGCAGCCCAAGCAATCAGTCTCAGAGTATGTGACAAAGATTAAAGATGTGGCAGACCAACTAGCAAGCATTGGAAAGGAAATTGAAGAGGAACAAATAGTCAGGCAAGTGACAAATGGACTCAAGGCAGATGATAAGTGGGAAAGTTTCACCACTGCAATGGACCTCTATATGGACATGCATACCCCTGATCTCACAACACTCATGGGCCAACTATTTACACATGAAGCAAAGTTTACAAAGGCTGGAGATCAATCAAAAGGTAATAATCCCTCTGCTCTCTATACTGAAAAAAAGGTTAAAGATAAAGGCAAGAAGAAACAGGATGAAGAAGGCTCTACCTCTCTAGCTAACTATGCAGGGAGAGGTAGGTCATCTAGAGGAAGAGGCAGAGGAGGTAAGTCAGGTAGGGGGAGACCCTACAACTCATCACCATGCAACATTTGTGGATTGTCCAATCATACCACAGATGAATGCTACAAGAACTACAAAAATCAGAGAGGAAGAGGCTACTCAAGAGGTGGATACTCTCAAGGGAGAGGTAGATTCAACCAACATCAAAGCTACAATGGATACAACAACCAATACAACAACAACTACAACAACAACCACAATGGGAACTACCAAGGTGGATTCAGAAATAGAAGAGACTACAACAACTACACAGAGGAGCAAGATGACTCCCTATTGATCATGAATATGACCTCCAAGATAGGTACAAATGATGATCATTTATTTTACATTGACTCAGGATGTTCTAACCATGTAGCTGGCAATGTGGCACTACTTTCTGATTTGGAAGAGCCCAAGGGCAAACATCAGGTACAAACAGGTGATGACACTAAACACTCTGTTGTCAAAATTGGAAATGTGAAGACATGTGATGGTAATCAGAACCTATTAAGCACGGTACTCTATGTACCAACAATAACTAAGAATTTAATGAGTGTTGGTCAGATTGTGGAGAAAGGTTTGCAGGTCAGATTCACACAACATGGAGCATATGTGGAGGACCCAAAACATGGATTCAGAAAGATAGCCAAAGGGGAGAAATCAGGTAGATTATTTACATTTGAGCTAGAAGACACCAAGAATATTGCTTTGTATAATTATAAGGATCAGACACTTTCAGAGTTAGAAATATGGCATAAGAGATTAGGGCACATAGGTGAAAGGACTCTTAAGCAAATGTGCAGGGATCAATGTGTGCTTGGGATACCTAATGTATCCAAGCAACACATGATTTACAAATGTGGATCATGTCAATTTGGTAAGTCTCACAGATTACCCTACTCAAGGAAAGGTTTCATGCATGAAGACTACCTAGACTTGGTACACACAGATGTTTGGGGACCTAGCAAGGACCCTTCCATTTCTGGTTCAAGGTATTATGTGTCCTTCATTGATGACTATAGCAGGTGGACCATTTTATACTTTATGAAGCACAAAGATGAAGTGTTTAATTGTTTCAAGAGGTATCTTGCACTTGTTGAAAATCAAACAGGTAGAAGCTTGAAGAGGCTAAGGTCAGATGGTGGAGGAGAGTACTTCTCCAATGAGTTTGAAGATTTCTTGCAGGAAAGAGGCATCAAAAGGGAGATCACTACAAGGTATTCACCTGAACAAAATGGGGTAGCAGAAAGAAGGAATAGACTGATAGTAGAAACAGCTAGGTCTATGCTTAATGAGAAAAAGTTGCCAAATTACCTATGGGCAGAGAGTGTATCCACTGCCACTTATCTCATCAATAGGTTGCCATCCAAATCACTTGATGGCATGACACCATATGAAGCTTGGCATGGTAAGAGACCCTCTCTGGATCATTGCAAAATCTTTGGTTGTGTAGCATATGTGCATATTCCCTCACAGGTAAGAGGAAAGCTAGACCCTAAGGCTGAAAAATGTATGTTCATTGGTTATGATTTGAACCAAAAGGGATACAGATTCTACAACCCTACAAACAAAGGATTTAAGGTAAGCAGAGATGTCATCTTTGATGAGAATGACTCTTGGTATGAAAATGAATGCAGGAAGATAAGTCTACCCTATGACATAGATGAAGATTTTCCAAAGCTTACTAAGGAAGAACCAACTCAGCAAGAAGATTCAAGCTCAGATGATGATACAATAAACCTTGAAGAGTTCAAGGCTTGGAAGTCCAAAGGGAAGATGAAGATGAAGCAATTAGAAGATAAACCAGAAACTTCAACCCAAGCAATGAGGAGATCTCAGAGAGAAAAGAAGAAGCCTATCAGATTTGGGTATGACACATCACTTGTAACTAAACATTCTGTATATCTTGCAAAAGACTTGTTGAATGAAGAACCAGGTACCTATGAAGAAGCAATTACTAAACCAGAATGGAGAGAAGCCATGGATGAAGAGATAGAAGCTCTCAAGGAAAGTGACACTTGGGACTTGGTACCCAAGAAGGACTCTATGAAGGTGATAGGATCCAGATGGATCTACAAACTAAAGAAGAATTCAGATGGAACAATAAACAGGTACAAAGCTAGGTTGGTAGCCAAGGGTTTTGCACAAACCCAAGGCATTGATTATGAGGAGACATTTTCTCCTGTGGCCAAGATGCCAACTATCAGAGTATTGGTGAGTGTAGCTGCATCCAAGAATTGGAACATGTACCAATTGGATGTGAAGAATGCATTCTTGAATGGATGGATATCTGAAGAAGTCTACATGTCACAACCACCTGGCTATGAAGATCCAAAAAAGGTACATTATGTTTGTAAATTGAAGAAGGCTCTGTATGGTTTGAAGCAGGCACCTAGAGCATGGAATTACAGATTGACCACCTACCTCCTAGACCAAGGATTTGTGATGAGTAAAGCAGACACTTCTCTATTCATAAAAAGAAGTAGTACATAGGTAATCTACTTATGTGTTTATGTTGATGACATCATCATTACAGGCAATGATGTCAATGGGATTAGACACATCAAAGGACAGATGATGAAAGAATTCAAGATCAGTGATCTTGGATTATTAAAGTATTTCTTAGGTCTTGAATTGGTCTACACAAATTCAGGTATCTACATCACTCAAAAGAAGTATGTATAGGATATGGTCAAGAAGTTTGGTTTGCAGGATGCTAAGGTATCTATTACTCCAATGGTGATTAACCAAAAGCTAAGTGCTCATGAAGGAGAAGAAATCAAAGACATTACAGGATACCAAAGTATGGTAGGTAGTTTGAACTATGCTACCTTGACAAGAATTGACATAGCATATGGAGTAAGTGTGCTTAGCCAATTCATGCACAAACCAAGGGTACCTCACCTAGAGGCAGCAAAGAAGATCTTGAAGTATCTGAAGGGAACACAAAGTCATGGTTTGTACTTTCCTTATACATCAGATATTGACATAAAAGTTTACTCAGATGCAGATTGGGCAGGATGCAAGGATGATAGGAGAAGCACCTCAGGATACATTTGTTTTGCAGGAGATAAGCCCATCTCTTGGTCAGCCAAGAAGCAACCTACAGTGGCATTGTCATCCACTGAAGCAGAGTATAGAGGGCTTACCAATGCCACTCAAGAAGCTATCTGGTTGAAGCTTCTATATACAGAGTTAGGTCTACTCACAAGACCACCTATTATCTTTGGAGACAACACTAGCTCTCTTCACCTTGCAGCAAATCCAATTTATCATGCCAGAACCAAACACATAGAGGTTCATTACCACTATGTGCGAGAGAAGCTACTTAGCAAAGAGATTCAATTGACATATGTGTCTACTAATATGCAATGTGCAGATTTACTTACAAAGGCATTGGATGGAAACAAGTTATGCAGATTCAAATCTATGATTGGATTGCAGGAAGTAATTGAAGAATGAAGAAGAAGACTTAAGCCAAAGTGTTTGGCTTGAGGGGGAGCTGTTGGTACAAGACAAGCCTACACACATTGGCTTGGAACCTTGGACTCATGGAAGATTAGCATAGATAAAGATTTATCAAGGCTTCACTTGAACCAAAAGCTCATATGAACATATGCCTATAAGTTCTTGTTGGTGCAACACAAGCCTTCACATTTGGCTTGGATATCTACTTTGAAGACTATACATGAAGCGAAGATCATAGGAACTTATGCCTATGATTTTTTACCATTTTATCTCTTGTAAAAATATAAATGACTTGACGTATTACGCAATCACGCCTAATTGATTGAAAGTCGTGAAAAGGCGGTTGATTGATCGAGAGAATATCTCAATCACTTTTTTAGGTGAAAGATTTTAGGAGATTGATTTGAATTCTAATTCAAGTCATCACTCAATTCCTATAAAAGCTACAAGGAAAAATGTCGCCTGGGGTTCTTCACTCATCGCGAGACATTACTGTATCAATCACTGAGTGTGTGAGGTCTACTTTATAGTCTACATCTCTGAGTACCATTGAGCTATGTTTATTATGCCAATGGGAATGTACATTTACATGATCTAATACAAATACTTACATTCATCTACTCTGTGATTCTCTGAGTCATTATCTTCAAGTCTGTCAACCTTGAAGAAGTATATCTCAGGATCTACTGAACCAAATCAAGTGATTCAAAGCTTGATAGATTCAGCTCTAAGCATACCACAAACATACAAAGTTTGAAGCAACTTGATTTAGTCAATTTCGAGAAATCAAGAAATTACAGTCAAAGTGCTCACTGTTGCAATTCTTATAGTAAACGAGTAATTTTCCGGTAGAAGAACAAAATAGATCTCGCAGAGTAATGCAAAGCTTTGTATGAGAGATAGCTCACTCTATAGCTAGACATCTATACTTTTAGTTGATCAATCTTTCCGGTGAAAAAGATATCTATACACTGTACAAAGTCTGACCGAAAAGAGGCTGTCTGAACTAGAGAAGTATTTTCTTAAACTTCAGAAAAAGTTCTGTTAGTTAAGAGAGTTCATGTGTCACTTCCTTACTTCATGTATGTTCACTTGAAGTAATTATAAACAAAATTATAGTTCATTCCGGTACAATTCCGGTACAATTACGGTGACAGTACAGTGGCAGTCTGGTGAAATTTCGGTCTGGTGAAATTTCGGTGAATTTTTTTACACAGTCTTATATCAGTTTTCACAAGGCTTAGTCTTCACTGCATCATCAAGGAATAGAAACAAAGAAAAAGATCAAAGAGGGCTGGTGCAAAGCAGGATTAGCAGTACCAACTCAGTCTTCTGAGTGCATCCAACCATCACTCCCAACAGTGGTATCAGAGCATATAAGGTAATCATGGGTGATGGTTTCCCTTCCTTCATTCACAAATTGGACAGAAACAATTATCAGGCTTGGTCATTGAGAATGAAGACCTATCTACAAGGGAGAAGCTTATTTGGATACATATCAGGAGATGAGGAATTGCCCTCATTCAAGACCAGAGGACTACCTACAAAGGATGAACATGAGAGGCTCAACCAATGGTGTGCAAAAGATGCTTTGGCAAGTGTTGCTCTAGCACAATGGTGAGAAACCACGTTAAGAAACTTCACCTCCTTAATGTCAATCCGTGGGAGAGGTAGGAGTGATATGAAGATCGTGAATGTGAGATGATGTGAGAGTGAAGGTGAGAAGCACAAAGATGCACACACACATACACACACACAATGAAGAGACAAGCAAGACACAATGGAAGGTGGGAAATTAGCTCTATTACTCAAGAACACTATTACAAGCTCAAACTAGCTCTAAGCTCACACTAACCAAAATGAACCAACCTCAAAAATGAGCTCTCTAGCTCTTTTTATAGTTTCTAGACTAGTTTTGACCGGTTTCACATCTAGTGACCGGCCTAGTTAAAAAATAGGTCCTAGATGCTATTTGGAAGGGTAAACGATGTCTAAAAATAACGAAAATTGGTACGCGCATTCTACCTAAGCTCCTCAAGCTCGAGGACTCCTCGGCTTGCACAAAATGGAGCTATGAATTACAAAATGGGGTTTTGTCTATATTACATATGTTACAAGAGTGATGAAAATCACTGTTGGATGTTTGAAGAAGTAATAAAAATATAATTGTTTGAAAAAATAATCCGACTGGCTCCCTGCTCTGTCTTTACATGCTTCCATGTCGTCTGTGCCTCTGACTGCTTCCAACACCCCCCTCCCTCTCGCTTCTGTCGTCCTCGACAGAACCTTGTTGTGCGGTCTGCCGGATGTAGTTTTGTAGGAGGTCGTGAGCGAGGGTGTGCTCAGAGACTCGAATGCCTCGGGCCAGATCAGCCTCGAGCTTCTCCCAGTCGATCGGTTGCGGTTCGTCGGGTGGTGGGAGTTGATAATGCGTGGAATAAACCATTCGTTCACAGGCAAAAAGTTGCAATAAATGTGTGGGCCTGCTGATGAATACCTCGAAATGGTATTCCCAAAACCCGGTGGTGAACATCTCTTCAAAGGTTTGTTTGTAGCATGTCGGGAGGTATTTTATCCTACAGTGCCAGGCATAACACACCCGGAGCGATGGCATTGTGCTCATGTCGTATACTAGGTCAAAGTTACCATGCTCAAATCCCGGGGTGTTTACATGCGGTGCTTTGACTCTCCGGAAGACTTTAAATATCATTTGCATCATGTCAAATATCTTGACAGTCATATGCGCTGCGATATCATCCATAGGCTTCAGGCGAGGGAGCCAGTGACAGATTGTGGCCATCATATAGCCAACTGTGGGTAACTCGGTAGGTGGCTTGAAATAGGGGTAATTCAGCCAATCCTGACACTGCCTATTGTTTTGTACTTTGTAGCGAATGCAGTCCAGGAGCGGCGTCGAGGTACTGGTCCCCAGCAAGGATTATACTTTAGGTGTAAGGGCGCTTTCACCCATGTGCTCATCATTTCTGGGTACTCCTGTAAAAGACGTGTACGCCAATCTGGTTGATAAATAGTGCCTTGTTGCGCATCCAGTGGCAAGTCTTCAGGCTCGAACTGGGTTGCATGTGATGGCTTCTTGCCAGTTCGCTTTTCTATGGCCAGCTGGTATTCGGCCATTAGCATGAAGTAAGGTTTGTATTGAAGCTCATGCCCGGATATGTACCTGCGTGGGGCCAATTGAGCAAAGTAGGGAGATTGCAAAATTCGTTCTTCTATCATGGCCATAGCATGTAGCTGGGCCCCGACTCTAGCTGAGTGCGTTGTTCCAATCTCCTCGACAGTCTTCATCCATGCGGGGGTCGGAAGTTCATAGGTCATCTGGCCTTCGGCCGCGACTTGTCCGCCTGGGATGGGTATTGGCTCGTATGCTTCTTCAAACGTTTCCTCCACCGGAATGGTTATGTTTTCGTCGTCAGCTGGGATCTCCGGTGGGGAATCAGGCCGTGGTGGTGCTTCGTATACATCTATGCGTGATTGGAGAGTGGTTACCTGGGCCCGTAATGCGTTTAGTTCCTCTATGAGTTCAGGAGAGGGGTCCACAGTTTCTGGTACTTCTGCTGCCACTGGTAGTTGTTGTGGTGCTGGTTCTCTGAGCTGTAGTAACTTGTGATCTTCTTTTAGCTTCTGATGTTCTTCGTTCATTCGATCATAGTCCTCTAGCAATCGAACATGGTCATCTAGCAACATCCGCATCGATTCAGATGGGATTGCCTTGAATCTGCTCGGACTTAATGGTTGTTCAGGGTGGTCCAGTGCCGCTTCCAAATTTTCTCTATTCTGCGCTTGGAGTCTCACGTTCTCCTCCTGGGCTGCGGCTAGGTGTCTCCTGAGTAGGCCCATATTCCTTGTGAGCGTCGCGTTTCTAATTGTTTGGGCTCGAAGCAGGTTGTCTAGATCAGCAGTGGCTTCTTTTGTTTTCTCTTCACTTTCTAGCTCTAGCTTATGATATGCCTCTCTTAGTTCTTGGTGTCGCGTATTTAATGAGGCATTCTCGATCGATAATGAATTAAGCTGCGACTGTAATTCGTTGGTCGTCCTCTGCAGCTGTTGATAGTTGTTGCCAAGAGATGCAAACTCATCTCGTACTTGTGTCATGCATGTGAACATTTGTTGAAGTGCAGTGTCTATGGTTGGCGATAATAGTAATGGAGTGCTAAGTGAGGATGCAGTGGAAGTAGATGCAGCGGGAATGGGGAATGGGGTTGGGAAGGTGGATGCAGTGGTGATCGTGGAAAATTGTGACGTACCTAAATATGATGGTGTTGTGAGTGGAGTGGAAGGGTGCTGGTGCGGTGGGTGGTGAGCTGTCCATGTCATTGGACGTGTCAAGTGCGGTGACTATGAAAAGTGGTGTGTATGTGGGTGGTTGTGTAGGTGTGAAGACAGGATTTACAAATGTAGAGTAATTTACAGGGGGGATGGCTGGAGTAGCTTGGTGAAAAGGGGATAGAGGGGTTATGGTGGGATGGGGAGGTGAAACTGGTGAGAAGGTTAGTGGGGTTAGAAAGGTGAAAGGGTGTCTTAAAGGTGGGGGAAAGGATGGGAAGGATGAAGGGGTGAAGGGGTTAACATGTAGACGAGGTGGGGTGGGTGCGGGCATGGTGGCATGAATGGGCAGAGTAAAGGCTGTGGCTATGTTGCCATGGACTGGTGTGGATGTGGGAGGAGCAGGTGGGTGTGCTGGGGATACAGGATGGGTTGGTGAAACATGAGGTGAGAGAGGAGTAGATGGTGTGGATGTTATTTCAAGGATAGTGGTAGTATGTACAACGGTAGTACGTGGCGGGGAGTCGACTAGGATGGCTTCTTCGGTGAAGGATCTTTCCGGCCGTAGGCGTGCATCTTGTGCCTGGTGGGATGATTGAGCACCTACCGGAACTTGAATATATTCACCGGGCTTCGATAGCAGTCGAACTCTGCGAGGGTCATATTGGGGGAGTGGCTTCCTTTGTAAATACCTCAGTGCTTCGACCGGGCCGATGGATTGGACCAGTTCTCTGAACCCTCTGATGTAGACTTCTTCGAACCCTCCGGAGACTAGTTCTTGTTCGATTAGGGCCTGGCTCTCTGCTTTAGTCAATTTCTTCCGTGCCCAGACTTTCTCCATCGTACGATATAATTTCTTGATTGCCAGCGTGTAAGCTGTTGCTTCGAAAGTCTCCTCTTCGTGCGTGCTGGTGTCACCGTGTGCATCAGTTTGTTGGCCTTGGCCGTCTGTCTGTCCTTGTTCTTGGGAATCATGCGTGCCCTGGCTGGCTTCATCGTCACCGTCTTCGTCATCTGTGGCTGTTCGTTCATCCTCGGAGCTAGACACAACTTGTCCCTGTGGCAGATCCCGCGGTGTGGTAGGGTAACTGGGGCGTTCATATTCTTGGGAGAACATCTGTGCCTCTGAAAACTGGAATTCATTTGAGAATGCATCCGGCATCTCAAAATCGAATGTTGTGTTTATTGGTTCTGCCTCCATGTGTGGTATTGGGAAAGAAAAGGCTTCCGCACCAATAGTGGTGGGAGCTTCTGCTGAAGTGGTGGTGGGTTCTGTGGTTGCAGCTGCCTGAGGTGCAGCGACACTAGTAGTGCCCTCCGTGACCACTGGTCTAGACAACCTTATGCGAATAGGTTGTACTGTGGGAGCGGCTTCTATCGGTGATCGCTCTGGAGAGGGTTGCGGAGATGGTGACTCTGGCACTTGAAGGCAAGGAATAGTACCTCTCATGCGCTTACCTGCCCGTGTTCTACTGGGCTTCCTGGCTTTCTTCGTCGTTCCTTTGAATGCCTTCAGTTCTTCTCCTGTTAATGCACGCTCAATTGGCAAGTCATAAGCCAAGCACATATACACAATTCTTGTGAGTGCACAACATCCATTAAGCACTTTTTTACGTTCCCATCTGTGTTGTGCCAAATACATTTGATCTATGATCCAGCTTGCCAGGTCAACAGTCTGCGGTCCCGTACATGCCAAATACAAACCAAACCATATTCTTTTGTGTGGCATGGTGAATCTGTCCTGAGCGGGGAATGCGAAGTGTTGCATGCATATCCGTAGTGGCTTTGATAGCTCAGGTGTAATAGCTGATATCTCCTCCCACTTAGTGACATCCCCACGTTTCATAGGGTCTGGAATCAATCTCTCTCGATCTGTGGGTGTGTGGGTTCCATGAATCTTGATGGCCGCTCTGATTAAATCCTTTGAGAGGTAAAACCTCTTGTAAGGTGGATCATCCACTAAAGAAGGCAAAATGAAGGTTCCGGGGATATCCTTATTCTCGGAGGCCAGCAAGGTAGTGATTAAATAATAGCACCTGTAAAAGTCCGGTTTGGGTAGAGGATCATTGAAATACTCCGTGAAACCGGCTCTGGCCCAAACGTGAGTTAAATCCTGGGTGCTCTGTAGGGCTTCGAACTCTCTGGAGAAGAACTGGTATTTTCCCCACGTGCGGTCATCAAATGTCAAAGTGGATTCAAATATAAAGTCCGCGTCCGCAAGGGGTCCTGCAAGTCCCTGAAACCAATGAGAGTTTCGGTGTATCTTTTCTGTGTGGCCCATAGGTGGGTTGTCGATAGGCATGGGCCCTGGAAATCCTTGGAATTCCGGTGGTGGAGCAGTCGGGTGGGATTCTGCTCGTAGCACATTGAGGGGCACAGCCGCAACACTGGGGTCGTCGGTTTGCATGGTGGCTGATGCGCTAATAAGAAAGATCTGCTACAAAAGATTAACACATTAGCATGGAAATTAATTATGATCCCATTAAAGTGAGACCGCAATCCCTTTCCATAACTGATGCGTAACCCGTGTAGCCAAGTGTTGTGATGTGATGGATGCAATGTTTTCTTGCAGCACAAGTGCAGGTCTCTAGACTCCTACACGGTTCAGATCATGCATACATTTCTTGATGAGACGAGATTATGAGTGATGTGCGATGATGGTGGGTGAATTATTACAAGGTTTAACGGTTAGTAATTTAGTACAAGGTTGTATGTTAGTCGGAGGGTAGTTAGACAATGGGTTAGGGGAAGACGGTTGGACACGCTTCGGTATCCATTTCCTAAGAGTCTTTGAGTGGGTGGTGGGTTTCTGCTGAGGGGCAAAAGGTAGTATCGGGTGTGGTGGTGTTGAGGGATGGAAGGATTTGTGAGGGGTATATTTTACATGGCTTAAGGGTTGGGCTATGATACATGGTTTGGGTACCCAAATCTGCGTGGGTGTGGGTCTATGGGTAAGGTATTTCTTGGCGATCCAAATTTGTCGAATGCTCCGACCTGTAGAAGAAGGTCGAGGGGATGGTGGATACTGATTCTGTTTCTGCCTTGCCTTTTTCTTGTCGATCTCTGCTTGGTTGGAGTTCTTCGGTGCTTTTTGTCCTTTTGGCACCCATATTTGTCTGGTGCCGCTTCCTTTGGGTGGCCTAAACTGCCTTCCTTGTTGTGTCTTCTGATACTGCCGTCGGTCCGGGTTCCTTCGTCGTGGTTGACTCTGTTGTTGTTGAGGTTGAGAGGTCGGATGGACACTCTGCTTTGGAAAAGAAGGGAGATCCAACACTTGCGTGACCTGCCCATTAGGAAGTGATTCGTTCTTTAACTTTAATCTAGGCCAGTCTGCAACAAGTTTGGAAGGATGAGCACCGCAGGGTGTCGTGCTCATTTGGCCGCTGATGCAACCCACCTGACCGCTGACTGTGTCCATCTGCCCTTGCAGTTGGGTAACTGTCTCTTCTAGTTTGCAGGAAGTCCCAGGGAAGATCTTCTGTCGTCCTTCTGATTGACAACTGTCTATAGCTAAGCCCGAGTGGGTTGGTGTAGACGTAACGCGACTGGTCCGATTAAGGATCTTCCGGTCTCCCGTCGCATGTGTTTCATAGGGTCTAGGGTTACAACCGTCAGGCGGCATGCCGTTAGGGAAGTCAAGCGGTATCACTCGCTTCTGCTCTAAGGTCCCGATCTGTAAGGAGCCTTGTCTAAGATTTAGGTCCACTGAGTGATCGTATAGCCAATCTTGGCCAAGGATTAGGGGTTCTATCAGGTCGTCATCATGGCACACTAGTAGCTTCGCTGTCATGGTCATATCCTTAATGAGGATAGGAAGGTCCACCTCACCCATGCAAGGGGTTTCCATGCCTCCTAGCCCTATGAGGTATGCCTCAATTGGCCGCATTTCTATTCCTGAATCCTTATAGTGGGACCATCTAATCGCACTAGTCGCAGCACCTGAGTCAATTAAAGCCCTGAGTTCTTGGCAAGGATTGCCGTGCTCTAGCCTAACTGTAATGAATGGTCTTCTGTCCACTATGCTAGGATGAGTGGTTGACTTTACTTGACACATGGCCATGGGATATCTGGGTGATGTTTCCAGAGGGTTATAATGTTCTCTCCCTAGTCCTTGTCTTCTTAGCTTCATGCGCTTAATGCGTTCTATTGCTTCTGCCTGAGCTTCCGCTCGTATTCTATTTTCTTCCTCCTTACGCTTGTTTGCCAAAGTGAGTCGTCTAAGCATATCCTCAGTAAGAGGTTCTTGATATAACCTGACTCTACAGCCACTAATGTAATTAGGCATTATATCTCCTTCTAAGGTGGCTAACTGTATTGCTCCGCTAGTCGAAAGTCTGTTAATGATCATAGGTCCATAACCTCGCTTTTCTAACTTCCGTGCGTGCTGTTTCAGCGTATACACTAGAACTAAATCTCCTTCTTTTAGGCCTTTATCTTTCACATGTGCATCAAAATATCCTTTCTGTCGCTTCTTCGCTGCGTATATTCCTGCTGCTGCTTTCAGCCTGGTTTCTCCTAATCGTTCCAAGTCCATTATTCTCGCTGATAATTCATGGCCGGTCCACTGATGTTCTTGTGCAACCTTAAGGGTCGGTATCAAGAAGTCCAAAGGAAGCACTGCATTCTGACCGAAAACCATCTGAAAGGGAGTTGCATTGAGTACGGTCTTGTAGGCCACTCGATATGCCCAAACAGCGTGGTGTAACTGTTTGTCCCAATCTGAACGTTTATTGTTCACGAGTTTCGTCAGTACGGTACAAAGTATCTTGTTAGTGCTTTTAGCCTGACCATTGGCCTGAGGATGATATGGTGCAGATTTCTCGTGAATCACCATAAAATCCTGTAACAAATATTCAATGACTTGGTTTAGAAAGTGAGTGCCTCGATCGCTCACTAACTCTATAGGCAATCCATATCTTGTAAAGACATTTTCAAATAAGAATTTTGCAGTCGTGTGAGCATCATTCTTTTTTGTGGCTTTTGCCTCTACCCATTTGGTTAGATAATCTGTAGCAACAATAATGTATTCAGCATGTGTACCTTTTGCAGGGGGGTTAATGGGTCCTACAAAGTCTATACCCCACTTAGAAAATGCACGTCCGCCCATCATGGGTTTCAATGGCATTTCATCTCTGCGAGTAGGAAACTGAGTTCTTTGGCACACATCACATCTCTTTACATAGGTATGTGCATCCATGTGAAGAGTGGGCCACCATAATCCTGCAAAGAGAATGGCTTTGATTATCCTATCTGGTCCAAAATGACCTCCTGCAACACCTTGGTGTGCAGTCTGTAGTATGCTAAGATATTCGCTCTCATGAACACATTGTCTTAGATATCCATCTCGTCCTCTTTTGTATAAATTATCGCCAATGAGTGAATAGTCTTGAGCTTCCTGCTCTAGACTGCGTTGTCGAGCTAAGGTCATGCCTTGAGGGAATGCGTTCGTCCTCAAGTATGTCACTAAAGGTTCACTCCAGTCTGGTGTGAGAGACATGTGATATAATGTCGTATGCTCTACTGGTGGTCTTTCACAACAAACATGGCATTCCTTACACAACTTGTAGACATCTGCTTCCATCGTAGGCCAATATACTCCTAATCTATGCAGAGTCTGTAATGTTCGATGTTTTGAATGGTGTTGCTTTAGTGCACCTATGTGTGCTAATTGCAACCAATTCGCATGTTCTGATTCATCTACACAACAAGCAAGAATCTTTTGATTATCCTGTTTATATATGCTTCCTGCCATTATTTGGTACCTCTGAGACTTGGTAATCTCTCCTTCTCTGATCTTTATCCTAGGATTCTTGGGTCCGTATGTCAGAATAGGGACTATAGGCTTAGCCCATTCTGGTGCTATCTCAAGGTTAAACAAGTATGCATCTGGTAATTCATCTGCTACTCCTTGAGGAGCTTCTCCTGAGGTTAATCTTGAAAGGTGGTCGGCTCTAAGATGTGTCTTTCCTTTCCTGACTACTACTTCAAAATCATACTCCATGAGTAATAGAAACCAACGTATCAATCGTCCTGTGTTACATGGTTTGTTGACTAAGTATAATAGGGCTTGATGATCTGTAAAGAACTTGAATTTGTTGGCCAACAAGTAGTGCCTAAACTTCTTTACAGCGTAGATCATCCCTAATCCTTCTCGTTCCGTCGTGGTGTAATTTCTTTTTGCTGCGTTCAATTGTCTGCTCGCGTAAGCTATGGGGAGATCTATATTACCTTCATTCGTGGGTTGTGCTAACACACATCCTATGGCATAATTGGATGCATCCACATGTACATGGAATGGCTTACTCCAATCAGGGGTAGTCAATATAGGTGCTGAGCACAAGCGTCGTTTAAGTTCATTGAATGAATTTTCACATTCATCTGTCCACTCAAAATTGGTTAAAAGAGAGTACAAAGGCTTGGCTATGATTGCATACATGTGTATGAATCTCCTATAATAACCGCAATGGCCCATAAAAGCCTGTACCTCTTTCACATTAGTTGGTCTAGGTAATTCTGCAATTACCTTCACCTTTTCTTCGTCCGTAGAGATTCCATTTTTTGATACAATGTGTCCTAGAATTTTGCCTTGTCTGACCATGAAAACGCATTTTTCTGGGTTCAAACAAACCTGATATTCTCGACATTTGTCAAATATTTGTCTTAACTCTGGGATATGTGTCTGTCTTACATTTGAATGAGCACATAAGTCATCGACATAAACTTCCAAGCTCTTGCGTAAGAATTCCTTAAAAACATGACACATGAGTCGCTGGAAAGTAGCGGGTGCATTTGTTAAGCCAAATGGCATCACACGAAATGCAAATATGCCCCATTCTGTGGCAAAAGCCGTCTTGTGTTGGTCTTCTGGAGCAATGGCTACTTGGTTATAGCCTGAGAATCCATCGAGAAAGCTGTAAACTTCCTTGCCCGCAACTCTTTCCAATAGGTGTTCTGTGATAGGGAGAGGATAACTATCTCTAATCGTGGCGGCATTAACTTTTTTAAGGTTAATACACACACGCAATTTTCCATTCTTCTTGGGCACAACCACAATGGGGGATACCCATTCGGTATGTTCAATTTCGTAAATAAATCCTGCTTCTATCAAGCGATCTATCTCCTCTTTAATCTTCGCAGCGTAATTATCATTGTACGTGTAAGGTTTCTGTTTTGTCGGTTTTGCATCTGGAGTCATAGGGATTCTATGAGAACAGATATCTGGATCTACTCCTTTCAAATCTTTGTAACTCCAAGCAAAAACATCTCTATATTCGCGCAATAGGGCAACTAACTCTTCTTCTTCTTCAGTCGTCAAATCATGCCCTATGTAGGTACATTTTTCTTCTTCTCCTTCTATGGAAACTATTATTTTTTTGGTTTTCTCTCGGTTATCATATACTTGTCCGTCATTCGCTTTTCTATTAGGCATTCGTACCATGATCCTTCTATCTTTGATTTCGTATTTCTTGAAATTCTCGGGTACTTCAAACAAAGATTCTTCTTTTTCTGTCATGGTTTCTTTCTTCTTTCTTTTCTTGCCTTCACTCTTAGTAGTCACTTCTGTGGCTAACCTTACCTCGTTCGTAATTTCCTCGTGTCTCTGAGTGTGAGTCTCTACTTCGTAGAAATATTCTTCCTCTGATGCAAAGGGTGGGTCCATGATAATTGATTCTAAATCAAAATCGCTCGCATCCTCCAATGCATCAGTGTCTGGTTCACACTCTTCCAAAATTGCATCGCACATGATTGGCTCTATCATGAAAACTGAAATGTCATAGCCATCCTCGTCACAGTGGGGTGTCCATTGTTCTTCATTGATGGCTACATCCATGGTTGCTAGAATTTCCGCCCAACCATGGGGTCCAAACTCTTCGTCTGGGAATACTACAGGTGCATATGCTGGATCTTGAAGGGTTCGTGGATGTTGTTCTACACCTAAGGTCCTGGCTTCTAATCTTTCTTCCTCTTGTTTGGCTACTTTACACATCCATAAATGGGTATCCTCATGCAACCAAGAAGGATCTGATTCTACTGAGTGCACGGATTCCGTCTCTATTGGTGTTTTATGGATGGTATTCCATTGTATTGGGGGTACATCTCTATGTGAATAGTCTTTAAGATCGACTTTGGTAGTCACTCCTAAATGTTGCAAGTACAAGGAATTAGTTCCCCAATCTTGTACAATTTGCAACTGACGCATGAATGGTCGTCCCAATATCATCTCATAAGCACGATTTTTCGCAAAGTCACAAATGGCAAAGGTATGCTCAAATTCCACACCACAAGTGGTGAGAGATATGCCTTCTAGTAAGCCTAATGGTTTTTCTATGTGTCCATCAGCCATTTGTAGCTTTATCCTAGTGGGTCTAAGTGCTGGCTTACCCCAACGTTTCCACAAAGCGGTGGTAGCGATGGCTACTCCGGCTCCTGAATCTAAGATGGCTTTCGTGGTGTAGCCCTGATGGGTTATTGGAAGATATGTGTTACCTTCCTCTCCTTCGCTTACGTCTCCAATCTTTTCCACAGGTATCTCTGGTACCTTCTTATGTGATCCTATTTGAGAGGGCGTGGAAGCTAGCTCAGGGAATTGATTTGCTACGTGCTTCCACAATTCTGGTTTTACCTTTAACAATTCCTCCAAAGTGAGATTACACTGTACTTTCGTGTTCTTGATCACTTCCGTGTTTCTAGGGATCACTGATTCTTCATTCCTCACTATTATCGTGGGTGCTCTCATACTAATAGACTTTGCTTCCCAAGGTCCTGTGAACTGAGGTAATTCTTGTAGAGAATTAGATTCAAATCCTGTGGGTTCACTCAGTCGTTCCACCTCTACATCATCGTAAATGGAGGGAATGTCTTGGGGAAATTGTTCCTGCAAGTCGTCTATTTCTTGAATAGGAGGATGAGTTCCTTGTTCTTTTCTCCATTTCTCTTCTTGGATTTCCCTCAAAAATTCATGTGAGTACCTATGTATGGAGGATATGTTATCTTGACTTTCTGTATTGGGCACTTGAGACAGGGATGGTGCATTCCTCTCCTGTGTCTCTGGGACAAAAGGGTTCCTAGGCTGATCCTTTTTCTCTTTGCTTTCTATCAAATATTCTAGCCTCTCCATTAGTCCTTGAAAGTGTAGTTCCGGTTTTGCCATGTTATTCCAATTAAGATATTTAGAGGCTTCGAACAAAGCTTGTGCTAGTTCTACCATTTTCATGCAAAGTTTAGTTCTCTCAATTTCTAGATCAGCTCGAGGGTAGCTTTTACTCATTTCCGTTACTTGAGGTCCCTCTTTTATTCTAGCCTGATATGCACGAAACATCATGTCTAGGTCTTCTGGTATGGGTTCCGCTAAAACTGATCCTGATTTTTGAGCTGGATTTTCTTGATTTAATTCTTGTGAAGCCAATTCTTGTATTTTGGCTCTAGATTCCCTTAAACTTCCTTCCAGCTCACTTATCTTTTTACTCCACTTTCTCTTGATTCTTTCTCTAGAATCTTTCCAAGATTTCGTCTTTTTACTACTCGATTCTGCAACTTCACTAGTTTCGGCTATTTTCTCTTGATTAAGCTGTTGGTTTTGTAAGAGTGCCTGGGCTCTGGTTATAGCTTGGATAGGCACGTATGTAGGATTGGATCCATCTGCGTTGTTTACAATACCTATCACATTGATCGATGTCACATTTGAAGTGTTAACTGGGTTCTTAGGACAATCTTTGATTATGTGCTCTTTGCCACAATCGGCACAAAAGCCTTGTATGTTATAGTACTGTGATTGCCTTGCTATTGGGGGATGTGGACAATCCTTAATGAAGTGATCTCCTTGGCACCTAAAGCATGGTCCTCTAGGGCCCTGTGGTCTCTGTTGTCTCAATTGGGGCCGTGGGTTTGGGTTTGCGTACATCACATTAGTATAATCTGGCTCCCAACTAGGTTCCATTGGTGGACTATCATAATGATATGTCTCCACATGCTCTGGTGACTCCGTGTAATAAGCGGGTGGACTAGTTACATGAGTAGAGTCAAAATTGTTTGAGTTCGGGTCACTTTCGGTGATCAAGGGTGAAGAAGGCACTAAGGCCCTACTTAGGTTCTCTTCTGCAGCCGCGTATTTGACTGAGATGACATTCGCTGGTGGGGGTGGCTGCTGAGCTAAGACGGGTTGAGGTCTCTGTTGAGCCTGGTATGGGTAGTTCTGGGGAGGCCTATAGTAATAAGGCTGAGCATTGTATTGGCCTTGATACCTACCTGGCTGCTGGTATGTTTGCGGGTAGTTCTGTCTCACGGTTTGTTTGTTGTATGGGCAGTCCTGAGCCGTATGATTCGTGTATCTTCTCTCAATTGTGCAATATTGGCCACTAGGGTTGGCTTGTGGTTGTGGTGCATTGGGACACACGTTTGCCAAATGATTTCCACCACAAGTGTAACAACGTACACTCGTTGGTAGCTTGGGCACCTGTTTACTAGAAACTCCTAGTTTTTGGGCCACTTTTTCTGCTAGGTCCTCTATCGAATTAGACAATTTTGTGGATGCTAGAGAAGAACAATCTGAGTCCTTATAGACCTTTGAGAGCTCTAATTCCTCTCCTAGGTTATCCTCAATGTCTATACATATTCTTACACACTCCTCTAGCGTTCTGGGTTCTTTTAGGTACACATAGGAGCGTAGTTTAGCGCTCAACAAGCCATCTAGGAATAGTGATACTTGTTTAGCTTGTGAGGGTAGCTCTTGCATTGGACATCGTTCCACATATTGTCTGAACCTACGTCCTGCCAGTCTAACTGTTTCCTGAGGGGTTTGTTTAAAGCTATGAATCAACGAAGACGTGTCATGTCTAATCCCACTTTTAGAGAATTCAGTGATGAATGACTCTAAAAAGTGATGGATGTCTCTAAATTGCCTTTGTTGCAGTGGTTGGAACCAAGTTAAAGCGGTATTCTTTAACGTTAGTCCAAATGCATTGTATTGCGTGAACATGTCCTCGACTTGTTCTGCTCTTAGTACTTGCTTGAATTCTGCAACATGGTCATAGGGATCTCCTGTCCCATCAAAATAATTCTTCATTGATTTTACTAATTGAGTGGGTCTCAAAACTCTTGCGTGTTCACGTGGTCTAGGTAGAGGAAAATCATCTCTACCACCTAATACTCCATGATCTCTTTGTCTATCCGCTCTATTAGTGTCCGTGGTTGTTCTATCTCTCCCTATGGGGTGATTAAAGCTTACTTCCGGTCTCTCTTTATTTCCTTCTCTTTGATGTCCATGGGCTGAGGAGGTTCCTGCCCCTTGTTGACTTGTATTTATGTTCGTTCTAGATGGAGGGAATATCAATTCACCTCTCCATGTGTATGTGTTTTTAGCGCGTTCAGGCACCACAAAGACTCTTTCTGAAGTCTCATCTAGGTATACAACCTTTCCAGGTGTATCTAGGTCCTTGAATTCATAAATTGTAATGATGCCTATCTCACCAGGGTGTTCCTTTCTGTACCTCCAAAAGGCTTCATCTGTCTCTTTATTTACAAACAATTCGATGCTCCTGTTATCTTGAGGGATCCATTCTGGGATGAGTACTCTTGTTAATACGGATTTCCCTCTCGGTGTTCTAGGTTCTTCTAACGGTTCTTTTCCTTGAAATTTCGTTTCCGTCTCTAATTGGATTGTGCCAAACTCATTAGTATCGTTTGGCTGCGTACTTAGAACGTACATGGTTCCTTCTTTGTCTATGTAAGCGTCTCTCTCAAATTTCACCACTGGTCTTTCCAATCCAATGGGTTGATCAGGGTTGTGCAGTTGCACCACTTGCCTTTGCAAACCATCCTCATAGATGCGAGCACCTAGTCGGTTGGTTCGGAGAAACTCTAATTGCGTTCTATAGGGTCCTTCTGGTTTTTCTAGGTATGCTACATGAGACCCTCCTTCTGGTCTGTCTGCGCTAAATGCCATTTCTGATTCGCTTGATTCTGAGCTCAACTCGTAGGGATAACTACTATTCAATTGCTGAGCCCAAGATCGAGCAGTGGTTCTTACACTAGCCTCTGATGATCTAAGGCTTCGTCGGTCTGACTTACCTATGTGTCTCCCTGATCTAAGGTTCATTAATTTCCTTCCTTGCACGCTCAATTACACCCTTAGATCGTCAATGGTCCTTTGTGATTAATTCTTGATTCTTTTTAATTTTTCTTTGGATTCTTGTCTTAATATATGCGTCAGGAATTCGACTTTCCGTTATAGTTTTGAGTTCTCGTTCCGTCAGACTTATGTTCTTTTCTTTAGGTTTTCGTCACACACACCTTTACTTGTAATCTTAACTTGAAAGAATTAGGTATCTTGAATTTGAGGCGTTCCTATCGTCGTTAATCCACAACTACCGTTTAGCTTAAGCTAAGAATTGACTGAGGGGGTTGAGTAATCTTCCAACCTCGAGTCGGCTTTTCTAGTTGCTCTGATGCCCTGTTGCCCAAGAAGCCACGCTTCCCAAGCTTTGCTGTCTTCACTGCCTTGCTTGCTTGCCTTTGATTGCCCTTGCTAGACCTGGAAAAATCCAATGTTAGACCAATTCACAAGATGATTAAACACTTGAGCATATACATCTTTTAAATCCCTTCCCTTTTTGCCCAAATTTTCAATGTGTGCCCCCTGGCTTCCTAGTCCCAAACTAGGTGAACCTCAAAATAGCTTATCCAAAAATAGATGTATTCTTTATGAAAAAAACAGTTGAGGTCACGTAGTACTCGTCACGAGCTTTCTAACGAGCTATTAAGCTCAAAAAACGGACTTCGGATGAAAAAGTTATGAGCGTTCAGGCCCTGGAGGGTAAAATTGTCAATCAAGTTTTCCTTCAAATATGAGCTAAGGGGTCTCCTATGAGTCTAATGGTCCAAAAATTTCTCAAAAATACCCTCAAAATTGGTCAAAAATTGGAGCCCAAAATTTGCGATGGGGGTGGACAATCGCGATGGTCTGGGACCGTCGCGATGGTCCAAGCGAACCGTCGCGATGGCGTGGGATTTGGACAATCGCGATGGCGCGAAAAGGTGAACCGTCGCGATGGCTCGAAGTGAACCGTCGCGATGGCGTGAAGGCGAACCGTGGCGATGGCCCGAAGTGAACGATCGCGATGGCGTGGATATGGACCGTCGCGATGGTCCGAAAAGTGAACCGTCGCGATGGCGTGATCAGGCGGACAATCGCGATGGCACGGTCAACGGTCAAAGGTGGACAATTGCGATGGTCCGGAGTGAACCGTCGCGATGGTCACAAGTGCGATGGCGTGAGCCAATCGCGATGGTCCGATTTTGGGCTGTCGCGATGGTCCGAAAAACGAACCGTCGTGATGGTCTGTCTTGACACGTGGCACTGTCGTGGCGATGGCATAAGCCAATCGCGATGGTCCGGGGTCAGCTGAACAATCGCGATGGTCCAAGTGGACCGTCGCGATGGCTCAAGTGAACCGTCGCGATGGTCCGAAAAAGCGAACCATCGCGATGGTCCGGCCGAGCCGTCGCGATGGCGTGAGCCAATCGCGATGGTGCGACACAATCGCGATGGTCCGAGCCAATCGCGATGGTCCACCAAACTGAAAATTTTTGGGATGCAGCTGTGGTTTCGTGTATGCACAGGGATCGCCTACCTCGTGGTGTGGTCGCCTACCTCAAAATCCGAACTTGGCGGACCATCGCGATGGTCTGACACAGTCGGAAATTTTTGACAGAAACTGAAATTTTTACCTTTTCCAAGCTTTCCTGATGCACTGGAGCTCTGTACCTGCAAGAAAACTCAAGAAAACACAAGCACACACAAGCACAAAAGTTCTCTCTCGCTCTCTCGCATGCACAATTGAGGGGAAATGAGGTGAATGGGTGGATATGGTGAATTTTCTGATTTTTTTGGAGATGAAGATGATGATGCGATGATGAAGATGGAGTGTGGGGGAGGTGAAAAACACTAAAAACTAAGTAAAAACAACAACAAAAACTGAAATTTTTACCTTCCAACGCCACTTCTTGCTATACTCTTACCATCACACATTCGTCCTAGACTCGATCCCCGGCAACGGCGCCAAATTTGGTGTTGCTCTAGCACAATGGTGAGAACCACATTAAGAAGCTTCACCTCCTTAATGTCAATCCGTGGGAGAGGTAGGAGTGATATGAAGATCGTGAATGTGAGATGATGTGAGAGTGAAGGTGAGAAGCACAAAGATGCACACACACATACACACACACAATGAAGAGACAAGCAAGACACAATGGAAGGTGGGAAATTAGCTCTATTACTCAAGAACACTATTACAAGCTCAAACTAGCTCTAAGCTCACACTAACCAAAATGAACCAACCTCAAAAATGAGCTCTCTAGCTCTTTTTATAGTTTCTAGACTAGTTTTGACCGGTTTCACATCTAGTGATCGGCCTAGTTAAAAAATAGGTCCTAGATGCTATTTGGAAGGGTAAACGATGTCTAAAAATAACGAAAATTGGTACGCGCATTCTACCTAAGCTCCTCAAGCTCGAGGACTCCTCGGCTTGCACAAAATGGAGCTATGAATTACAAAATGGGGTTTTGTCTATATTACATATGTTACAAGAGTGATGAAAATCACTGTTGGATGTTTGAAGAAGTAATAAAAATATAATTGTTTGAAAAAATAATCCGACTGGCTCCCTGCTCCGTCTTTACATGCTTCCATGTCGTCTGTGCCTCTGACTGTGCCTCTGACTGCTTCCAACAGCAAGGTCTTATCTCTTAAACTCTATATCTGACTTTCTGTTACCTCATGTAAGGAATTGTAAGACTTCCCAAGAGACTTGGGAAACCTTGTCAACGTATTTTTCATCAAGCACAAGGGCCAGAAAGAATCAGCTATGGATTGAGTTTACAACTCTTAGGAAGCAATCAAAACAATGTGTCTCAGATTTTGTCACCAAAGTCAAGGACATTGCAGATCAACTTGCAAGTGTTGGAGAAGAAATTGAGGAAGAGAAAATAGTCAGACAAGTAATCAATGGACTAAAGGCAGATGACAAGTGGGAGAGCTTTACTACAGCAATGGACTTATACATGGACATCCAAGCACCTGATCTAACAACCCTGATTGGTCAACTCTTCACACATGAAGCAAAGCTTACAAAGAATGGAGAACAATCAAAAGGTAACAACTCCTCTGCCTTATACACTGATGAAAAGGTTAAAGATAAAGGTAAAAGTAAGAAGGTTGATGAAGAAGGCTCTACCTCCCAAGCAAACTATGCAGGGAGAGGTAGATCTTCAAGAGGTAGAGGCAGAGGAAGTAAGCAAGGTAGGGGGAGACCCTACAACCATTCTCCATGCAATATCTGTGGCTTGTCTAACCATACTACAGATGAATGCTACAAAAATTACAAGAACCAAAGAGGAAGAGGTCACCAAAGAGGAGGATACTCTCAAGGCAGAGGCAGATTCAACCAATCTCAAGGCTACCATGGCTACAACAATAATTACAACAATAGCTACAATCACAATGGCAATTATCAAGGTGGATACAGAAATAGGAAAGATTACAACAATTATGCAGAGGAGCAAGATGATTCCTTGTTGATTATGAACATGACATCTAAGTCAGGTATCAATGATGATCATTTGTTCTATATTGATTCAGGTTGCTCTAACCATGTAGATGGAAACGTTGCCTTACTCTCTGATTTGGAAGAACCCAAAGGCAAGCACCAAGTGCAGACAGGTGACGACACTAAACATTCAGTTGTTAAAGTAGGCAATGTCAAAACAAGTGATGGTAATCAGAATTTATTAAGCAGAGTGTTGTATGTTCCAACAATCACCAAGAATCTAATGAGTGTAGGTCAGATTGTGGAAAAAGGTCTACAGGTCAGGTTCACTCAACATGGTGCATATGTGGAGGATCCAAGACATGGATTCAGAAGGATAGCTAAGGGAGAAAAATCAGGTAGGTTATTTACTTTTGAGCTTGAAGACACCAAAAACATTGCTCTGTTCAATTACAAGGATCAAACGCTATCGGAATTGGAAATTTGGCACAAGAGGTTAGGTCACATTGGTGAAAGGACCTTAAAGCAAATATGCAGGGATCAATGTGTGCTTGGGATACCTAATATATCCAAGCAACACATGATATACAAGTGTGGAGCTTGTCAATTTGGTAAGTCACACAGATTGCCTTATAACAAGAAAGGTTTTATGCATGAAGATTATCTGGAATTAGTGCATACAGATGTTTGGGGACCTAGCAAGGAGCCATCCATATCTGGATCGAGGTACTATGTGTCCTTCATTGATGACTATAGCAGGTGGACTGTCTTATACTACATGAAACATAAAGATGAAGTGTTTAATTGTTTCAAAAAGTATCTTGCACTGGTTGAAAACCAAACAGGAAGAAACTTGAAGAAGCTAAGGTCAGATGGAGGAGGAGAATACTTCTCAAATGAGTTTGAAGACTTCTTGCAGGAAAGAGGCATCAAAAGGGAGATTACTACAAGGTACTCACCTGAACAAAATGGGGTAGCTGAAAGAAGGAATAGACTCATTGTAGAAACAGCGAGGTCTATGCTTAATGAAAAGAAGTTGCCAAATTATCTTTGGGCAGAGAGTGTATCTACTGCCACATATCTCATTAACAGGTTGCCATCAAAGACACTTGATGGAATGACACCTTATGAAGCTTGGCATGGTAAGAGACCATCTTTGGATCATTGCAAAATCTTTGGTTGTATTGCATATGTGCATATACCTTCACAAGTAAGAGGAAAGTTAGATCCTAAAGCTGAAAAATGTATCTTCATTGGTTATGACTTGAACCAGAAAGGGTACAGATTCTACAACCCCTCAAACAAAGGTTTCAAGGTAAGCAGAGATGTTATCTTTGATGAGAATGACTCATGGTATGAGAATGAGTGCAGGAAGGTTAGTCTACCTTATGATATAGAAGAAGACTTCCCAAAGCCTACCAAGGAGGAACCAGTGCAGAAAGAAGACTCAAGTTCAGATGATGATGTTACAATAGATCTTGAGGAGTTCAAGGCTTGGAAATCCAAAGGAAAGATGAAGATGAAGAAGCTAGAGAATATACCAGAATCCTCAACTCAAGCAATGAGGAGATCTCAGAGAGAAAGTAAGAAGCCTATCAGATATGGGTATGATACTTCACTTGTAACCAAGCACTCTGTATATCTTGCAAAGGATCTCTTGAATGAAGAACCAGGTTCATTTGAAGAAGCAATCACTAAATCAGAATGGAAGGAAGCAATGGATGAAGAAATGCAGGCTCTCAAAGAAAGTGACACCTTGGACTTGGTACCCAAGAAAGAATCTATGAAAGTGATAGGATCCAGATGGATCTACAAACTAAAGAAGAACTCAGATGGTACAATAAACAGGTATAAAGCTAGGTTGGTAGCCAAGGGTTTTGCACAAACCCAAGGCATTGATTATGAGGAGACATTTTCTCCGGTGACTAAGATGCCAACTATCAGAGTTATGGTGAGTGTAGCTGCGTCCAAGAATTGGAACATGTACCAATTGGATGTGAAGAATGCATTCTTGAATGGATGGATATCTGAAGAAGTCTACATGTCACAACCACCTAGCTATGAAGAAACCAATAAGGTAAATCATGTTTGTAAATTGAAGAAGGCTCTGTATGGTTTAAAGCAGGCACCTAGAGCATGGAATTACAGGTTGACAACCTATCTCCAAGACCAAGGATTTGTGATGAGTAAAGCAGACACTTCTCTGTTTATAAAGAGAAGTAGTACAGAGGTAATATATTTATGTGTCTATGTTGATGACATCATCATTACAGGCAATGATGTTCAGGGAATTAGACATATCAAAGGACAGATGATGAAGGAATTCAAGATCAATGATCTTGGATTATTAAAGTATTTCTTAGGTCTTGAGTTAGTCTACACCAACTCAGGTATATATATCACTCAAAAGAAGTATGTACAGGATATGGTCAAGAAGTTTGGCTTGCAGGATGCTAAAGTCTCAACTACTCCTATGGAGGTCAACCTAAAGCTAAGTGCTCATGAAGGAGAAGAAGTCCAAGACATCACAGGATACCAAAGTATGGTAGGTAGTTTGAACTATGCTACCTTGACTAGAATTGACATAGCATATGGTGTAAGTGTGCTTAGCCAATTCATGCACAAACCAAGGGTACCTCACCTAGAAGCAGCTAAGAAGATCTTGAAGTATCTAAAGGGAACTCAGAACCATGGTTTGTACTTTCCTTATACATCAGACATTGATATTAAGGTATACTCAGATGCAGATTGGGCAGGTTGCAAGGATGATAGGAGGAGCACATCAGGATACATATGTTTTGCAGGTGATAAACCAATTTCTTGGTCATCCAAGAAACAACCCACAGTAGCCTTGTCATCTACTGAGGCAGAGTATAGAGGGCTAGCCAACGCCACTCAAGAAGCCATATGGTTGAAGCTATTATATTCAGAATTGGGCCTATACACAAGGCCACCAATCATATTTGGTGATAACACAAGTTCTCTTCACCTTGCAGCTAATCCAATTTATCATGCTAGGACAAAACACATAGAGGTTCATTACCACTATGTGAGGGAGAAATTACTTAGCAAAGAAATTCAATTATCATATGTGTCTACTAATATACAATGTGCAGATTTGCTTACTAAAACTCTGGATGGAAGCAAGCTATGCAGATTCAAATCCATGATTGGATTGCAGGATGTGATTGAAGAATGAAACTGAAGACTTGAGCCAAAATGTTTGGCTTGAGGGGGAGCTGTTGGTGCAACACAAGCCTTCACATTTGGCTTGGATATCTACTTTGAAGACTATACATGAAGCGAAGATCATAGGAACTTATGCCTATGATTTTTTACCATTTTATCTCTTGTAAAAATATAAATGACTTGACGTATTACGCAATCACGCCTAATTGATTGAAAGTCGTGAAAAGGCGGTTGATTGATCGAGAGAATATCTCAATCACTTTTTTAGGTGAAAGATTTTAGGAGATTG
>CM035407.1:217026145-217073645 GCA_020310875.1 Ceratopteris richardii
TTCTCTACTTGCTACAAGAAGACTATTCTAGGTAGGACATGTCAATTATGCATGTTGTAGATCAATCTTTCTTAGCTAGCCAAAAGGGCAAAGTTAAAAGGATCTCACATACTACTAAGAAAAAACTTACTAATGCTACATAATCAAAGAAGGAAAACAAAGATGATAAGAAAAAGAATAGCAAAAAGAATCTTGAAATAGATCCTTCTAGGTTTTCTCTTCATCACACGTAACCTTTCAATACACCTATAAATCTTTGGATCCAAAAATTCCATCAATTTCTTATAACTCTAGGCGTCTCTATTTCATCCAAAAGATGGATGAAAAAATGAGCTCAAATGTCCAAAAGAGATGTTGGAATCTCTTTCTCCATCAGACAGATAAGCTCTTTGTATTGAAGGATTGAATCTCTATCAATATTGCTTGATGTAATCCACCTATTTTTAAATTATAATTATATTACAAACAAATTGATTTATATTAAAAAGATGGCAAATAGTATTATATACTAAAAAATAAAATAGTTTTAATAGCCTTGAAAGCAATCCAAGATGATAGGCCATATCTCATCTCCTTTCGTTGGACTTTGCATTGATAATAGGATGAGAGCATGCTTTAGGAAGTTATGCCAATCATGTGTCTTTAAAGTAGATAAGCTTCTATCATGCAAGGTAAACATGTTTCTCCATATTTTTGTAGGTCTATGGATTGATTGAATCCAGTTGTTGATAATTTGCATCTCCTTTGTTGTAAGGACCCAAGGGGCATGCTTATTGATTGTTTCACATTGATCTTCGCCATGAATTGGCCATAACTTTGTCTTTGAATTCTACTCTTTTGGCTTGGTTCTTGATGTTTTTGTAGTCATTTAACCAAAGGAGATGTTGCCATAATGTTAAATCAATACTCTTGAATATATTCATAGGATTAAGAAGATGATAAACCTTTGAATCTCTCTAATATTCCAATGAATGTCATGTTGAGTTTTTTTTTGCTAGTGATCATCTTACTTTGCCTCTCATATTCACATTGCCATCATCTTCCCCATCATTGAAGATCTCTAATTCATGACTTATAGGAGGTGCTTTTGTCCATCTGAGATACTAATCCTTTGGTATCATTGGTTTTGGATACTTACCTTTCTCAATCCTTCTATTAAAATGTATTCCTTCTCTTTTATGTCATGAAGAATGATCATCACGCAAAAAGTTTTGATGTCAAAGATATAAACTTTTGGTGAGATTTTTACTATAAAGTGATTTCAACTTATCAATAAAATGGGGAAAAACATTGTATCTCTCAGTTGAAATTCCTGCATGTATGGATAACTTAAAAATATAATTAGCTTAATTTACATTATGGTGCAAATATATGATAACAAAACTATATCATTGCTTGAACAAAAAACATATAATAAAAAATCATGTATATTCCATGCCACAATTCCATGAATCATAACTTGTCTTTGACCAATGCTTTTAGACATATCAATGATATCAATATCTTTTTCTAACCCTTAAAGATTGTTGACAAGAGAAGAAAGATATACATTTATGTTTTTAACTTGTTGTTTTTGAGGAATTAAAAGTGAAAGCATAAAATATTCTTTTCTAATACTAAGATATGGAGGGAAGATTATAATTGATGACTATCATTGTCAATGTAGACCATTTACTGAAATTCATCACTAGCATGCAATGAAGTAGCATAGATAACTATGTATCTTGATACATATTTGTGCATATATTATGATTCATGATTATCTTAACACTCTTAAAATGTGGAATTAGTCCTTGAATGATCCTCTCCTAGACTACTATTTATTAAATCTACTATGTTGCTTTGAGTGTAAGGCCTTCCATCAATATATAGTCTTTGATCTTCTACATGTGTAACCTCTTTACTAGCAAGAGAGATTGAATACATATATAATCCATAAGTACTCTTTCTTTCAATGTAGGAGAGACTGAATACATATATAGTCCATAAGTACTCATGCTTTCAATGTTACGTGTAAGTTGATGCCAATCTCTCCACCCATATATAGCTCCACAAAATGATATAAGAGTGACCTCAAAGATGGTAGGCACACGAAAACTCCACTACAATAAAGAGACCATCATTAACACCAATGATAGTGAATGGATCAATCATATAACGATCATCCCAAAGTTAAAAATCTATCCATCTAAAGGAAGTGGTCCTTTGTGCCATCCTTCATGTCATCTTCTATCATATATTGGCACTAGAGGATGTAGGAAAGCTAATATTGGATTGTCTCCAATATTTGATTCTAAACTACGAGGTAGAGGATTTCAAGAGACCTTTTCTAGCAATCGATCAACAGTATGATTGTGACATATACAATCTATATTAGCATTATTAATAGGAGAATCAGCATCATCATGGTCGAATGAATATCCTTGTACATATACTATAACGTTATTATATATATTTACTTTGATATATATTAATGAAACCAAATTATGGAATCACTTACATAACCAAGCATTGTCACATTGATCAAGTGGTGCTTGCTCTAAAACATCATAGTCGTTCTCATGTTTGATACATTCAAATTATGGTATTTGATATGTGCCATAGCAATGACTATACCAACATATAATATGATCTCAATAGTAAAAATCATCATAATCCTTGTCAGTCAACACATATGATGTTGTTGCTATTACACTTATGTGTCCCTCGAGTAGCTTTGATGTGAGCCATTTCCCTATACATGGGCACTTTTTACTCCAGTGTTGGCTAGAGGTCTTTTCCCGATATATTAATGTGTGGTGGTACATTGTACTTGGAGATCTATTTATGACTCTCACTTCACCCATTTGTACATTACTAATCACATATGGATAGAGAGCTCTTTCAACCATCACATATCTCTGTGTTTTGATCTTCTTCTTTGCTCTTGTGTGTACTTGTATTCATGCTTCCTCACTCACCCACACACCCATTAGAGCAAGTTCAACTCCTTCTCAAACTGCTATTTTTTTCGTGTTGTCATTGGGCACAATTTAAACAATGCAAATCGGTGCAAGGGCATAGAAAGTCTTACCCCCTTTCAAAGCCATTTCTACAATCAAAATGACCATTAGAGTTATAGTTTGTGAGTTGCATTTCAACTTTGTTGAAGTTCATATCTTGCTACTTTTTAGTTCTTTGTTGCAATGGAAATCAAGAATGACTTGTTTGGCATGCTTCAAGCTGAGGATAAACTTGATGGGACCAACTATCCAATGTGGGCTTACATGATGAAGCATGTTCATTTTGCAAAGAAACTATGAAACATAGTGGTAGATGTTGACAAGCGACACATTGATTCTTCTACTATGCAACTTATTTTCATAGATCCATAATCTTCTTCAAGTATAGTGACTATGCATTCTCCATCTATGCAAGAGCAAATTATATGGGATGGAAAGGATGATCAAACTCATGAATTGATTGCCTTTTCTATGAAGTGGCATATTGTTCCACCCATCCATCATGCAGTACTTCAAGAAAAGCTTGGGATACATGCTTCTTTGTATGTTGTGTGTAATGAAGAAAGTGTCGCTTACTTGAGAAAAAACTTGAAGATATATGTATAGTTGAAAATGAGTTAGTGGATGTATATGTTACATGCATCACTTGAAGGATTTGAAAGAGAAATTGATAAACATTGATGAGATCATTATGGATGCATTACTCATTTCTATGCTATTCAAAGGATTGTTGGAATATTCTCAAGGCTTTGCTACTACACATGATTTGGTTGGAAAAAGAAACTCAAATATGTATATTGTTGATCAGGTTGTGTCTCTTCTTTTCAAGAAGAGGAATCAAGAGTGAATAGAAGTAGTTTGCTTGAGGGGATGCAAACACTTTCCATTACACAAAAGGGAAAAAGAAAGTATGGTTCAAATTTGGGTCGATCAAAATTAAATTCTTTCTCTTCCTCTTCAACTTGTTTCTCTCATGATGGTGATATGCAAAAGAAGAAGAGATATAAGTTATGGTTAAGTGATGTTGTGCCACTTAGACCATGTTGTGCTGCTCAAGTAGGCTTTAAAATCGTCTTGTAAACAATAAATAAACATTGTTTTTAGCACCAATATGAGTGTTTTATATGCAATAATCATTGCATGATGTTTTGAATGACAACTACATGTTTTGATTAGCGATGACATTGTGTCAATCTAGGGGGTTCTTCTTGTAGTCTTTGGCCATAGGTTTGACAATACATATACATGAAAACACTACAACACACATTAGTTATTATCACCTCTGAACTCCTTCCAGATCTCATGGATGAAGCTCTTGCTTAAGTGCTTGGTGATTTCCCTCCATATTGTCATGCACACTTGGCCAGACCTATGCTCTAATAGACTATTCTAGTCAACCTCCTCCTCTATATCGTATTTGACTTCAAGAGGAAAATAACTGCGAGCAAATTGATACATGGTAGATATCCAAAATATGATGAAAATAGCTCTTTATTAGTTATGATAGACATGATGATGACCTTAAAACTATGCACCTTATCTAAAGAGTGCTTCAATATAACAAGCAAAAGGTTAGTACTTAGAGTGTGTTCATGATATCATCAACTATTGCACACTAGAACCAATTAAGATGCTCATCCACACGCATAATTGTAGATGAACATACTTGTCATAAACATAATTTTTGGGAATCTATTTGTTTGCTATGAGACACATATAAGTGATCAAAGCAGAGGCTCATGTGATGTGCATCTCTAGATTCCTTTGGTACATGCACAATGAATAATATGGTAGCAACTCTTTGAGGTTGGGTGTAGACTATGTGGATGATAGGATTCAAACTATATACCTTGTGTCTTTGATTAACTTTAGCTATGTGCTACCATAGACGTAAATGTGCTCCCTTCTGGATTTTCTTGGATCTTTTTGTGTAACGGGTGGCTATCCCCCCTTCATTCCTCTCATAGCTACTAACACAAAAATCTCTCTACTATTATGTTTAATTACCATTTTTCTCTTTTAGTCCTCTGTGCACCACCACAACAACCTACCACTAGCAATGATGAATGTGATAGTGCTAATAAAAAATCGAGTTCTTGGGGAACATCTTGTGTTTGTATTCACATCTACTAAGAGATTTACAACCTCCTAAATATATTTATGTAACCTTGAATACTCAACTTTTGATAGAGTACATGCCACTTGGTAGGGGTGAATTGGTGCATGGTATAGAACCTCATTTGCCACCCAATTTCCAAGACATAGTTGATAGGTATAAGGCTAGGCTTGTTGCCAAAGGTTATGCTCAAGTGCTCCCACATGTTGAATGGCCACTGTTCATAGTGGTTTTGCACTTGGAGCTCATCGTGATTGGAACGTACACCATTTGGACATTAAACCTTTGCTTTTGAATGGTGATTTACATGAGGAAGTGTATGTATTTTAGCCCCATGGTTTTGTGCACAAAAGGCATGAAAACAAAGTTTGTAGGTTGAAAAAGGCATTATATGGTTTGGCGTGAACACCAGATGCTTGGTATGAGAAAATACATGCCTAATTGCTAGCACAAGGTTTTGAGAACAAACCAATTGAGAGCAGCTTATATGTTATGTATGCAAATGATGTACTTCTAATCATTGTTGTATGTGTTGATGATATGCTGATCACTAGTCCTAAGGAGAAGCATATTGCTGAATTTAAGGCTGATTTACATGCCTCTTTTGAGATGTCAAATTTGGTTCATTCACATCATTATTTGGGCATTCAATTTATGCAATCTGATTGAGGAATAGTTTTGTGTCAAACAAAATACTTTGACACATTATTGTAGTGATTTGGTCTTGAAGGTTGCAAAACTATTGCCATTCCCATGGAGATAGGATTATGGTTGAGTCTTCATGATGTTGGAGATGCATTTTATGTTGTTCTCTATTAGTAGACTATTGTCATAGACACAAAGAAAACCATCTTAAACATTAGATTCCATGTGAATTTCCATATCTCGTGATTGGATCAGATTTTGGAGAAACTGATGCTTCCATTGCGTTTGAACGTGCCAAACCCCAAGGTTGATTGTCTATCTATTGAATTCTAACACTCGGAGGTCTTGTTTCTAGTCGATGACATCATCGATGATATCATCAGGTTAAAACTACCTTTGGTAACCACCCTTGAAAAAGTATATAAGGAGGGGTTGGCCACATTCATTCTTAGTCTTGCCAATGCCAATCTTGGGAGCTCAAGGAGTCATGACCGCCAAGTAAGTACTTTCAAGTTCTAGTTCAAGTTCTAGTCTTGTCTCTTGACCTAGTCTTATCTAGTCTTGTATCATGGACATCCTCTCTTGTCCTGCTATAATCTCGTAGTATGAGATCCTTTCGAGTGATTTCTTGTACCTAGTTCATATCCCTGGAGGGAATTCTTGTGATCTAGATATCTTGTTCCATACCTACGATCCCGGGTTGTGGGATCTCTTGTATCATCTCTAGTCTAGTTTTCCATACCTATCGGTCCTGGGTTGTGGGACGTCTTGTATCAGGCACGTATTCTTGTATTGTTCTCCCTACGTGGGAATTCTTGTAATCAAAAGTATTGTTTCGAAATCTTGTCTAGTGAAGTCAGAGAGCACAATCTAGTGCTCCCCTGACATTTTGGCAAGACTCAGAACGAATGTGGCCAACACCTCCTTACATACTAACTGTTCACGTGTTGCCGAAACAAAGCTAAGGAAGCTACATCAAGGAAATAGGCTTGCATCTACCTATGCATCAAAATTCAGAAAAATCATTTGTGATCTCACATGGCATGAGGATTATTTTATCATCCGATTTCGATGGGGCTTACGTGATGATATCAAGGACCTCATGTTAACCATGCCCAAGGTAAATACTTTGAATGAATTCATGAATCAAGCAATTGAGTGTGGAAATAGGTTGTTTGAGAGAAAGCAAGAGAAGAAGATTTTTGTTCATGATCGAGACTACAAGTCTACCTGAGTTCCTTAACAACGCATGTTGGAAGAATCTCAATGAGAACCCATGCAGTTGGAAAAAATTAGGGTCAAGTGACTTACACCAAAGGAAAGAAAACATCGAAAAGACAATGGATTATGCTTTTATTGTGGACATCATGAACAGATGGTATTCAAATATCCTAAGAAGAAGAATAAAGTTGGAATAAGGACTTCTACAATCACCATCCCACATCAGAAGGATCATCATCAAAATCAGAAGACGAGTATTGCCCATCACGAGAATCATGGCCTTGATTCTATACCTAGATATAGTACAAACCTTTCCAGTTTCATCATGGATATACATCATCATCATCATGTTCCAGTACCACATACCAAGAGCTCTACAAAGACCAAGAGCTATGAAGATTCAAGTTCTAGAATCATGGCCTTGATTCTATACCTAGATATAATACAAACCCTTTCCAGTTTCATCATGGATATCCATCATCATCATCATGTTCCAGTACCACATACCAAGAGCTCTACAAAGACCAAGAGCTATGAAGATTTTATAGTGAAAACTTGAGTGTTTGTTGATCGAATGCCTTTTGGTCCATTTGGGTGTTGGTTAGTCTTCTAGCGCCACCATCTTTATTGACATTCAGAGCGCATTGGTAGTTGCAAGGAACCTTTTGTTCCATGCTTGCACAAAGCACATTGAGGTGCAATATCATTATGATGGGCAGAGGTTCTCTGTTGGAGAGATCGGTTTGGCTTATGTGCTCACATAGGATAATATACTAGACCTTTTCACAAAGTCTCTGTCTAAGTAGAAGTTTGAAGCTACCCATAAAGCTTTGGTATTACTTACTTGGGTGGATTGATTTCTTTTTACATAGCTCGTCACTTCCTTATACATGTGTCAGCTCCTTTTTCATTTAATCACTCCTAGGGGGGATTTGTTTATATATGTTGGTAATGATGTGTGAGAACACACTTCGAGACTATTGAGGCACTTTTCTCTATCTTTAGGAGTTTTTACCCCCAACTTGTATATATTTTTATAAACTTAAGGTCTCACTTACCTTTGTACATTCATTTGGTAATACATTCTGTATTGTGTTGTGCTCCAAGCTTCTTCTTCTTCTTCCTTGTGTTGTTCATGCACTTTCCTAGACCTTGAACTCCAACATTGAATAGCCTATTGCAAAAGGATCTTAATCAAAATTTAAAAATATTATAATAAACCATGCATAAGGAACTATTTCTCCCCTTTTATTATAACTAAAGCTTAGAAACAAAACGTATCAAGGATAAAATAATATGTTGCACTACCTTAGAAGATGTGCTCTTTGAAAGAGGCACAATGGAATAGACACCATTGTTGGAAGGAAACGACATCCCAACAGTAACATAGCCATAAAACATATTATGTCAATAAGAAGTATAGCATACAAAGTTAGCAAGACAAAAGGAAGAACATACTATCAATAGTGTTGGAATCAATATCCTATTCGTTCATTTAATGTTCTTTAAGGTCAAGATTCAATATCCTCTTGGTCCATTTTACTCAAGTTGTTCTTGAGGAGTTGACAAGCGGATAGAGCATATCTACACACGCTGATTATTCCTTCGCTTTGGTTAAGTAAGTGTCCTCCCATCCCAGCCACCTGGGTTCAAGTCCCGTGGACGACAACACAAAGAAATCTTGAAGTTTTTTGAAACAGTGAATGCGGAAGATAAAAATGGCGATGTCTAAGATTTTCGCGATAAAAATATCAAAAGCGGATGACGTTTTTCTTCTGAATTGATATGCGATCACGATTGATTTTGCTTTTGAGAAGTGTTTTTCAAGATCTATACAATACTATAAAAGAAGCCATTGGGCTCATTGTCTCTCATCCTTCACCTAACTTTCAATAGAAGCCTTGAGCTTGGACCTCAATAGAGGTGGTGTTTTGTCTAGCACATGGGGCAGCCATGGTGCTAACTTGAAGCATGTTGAGGAGCAGCTATGGAGTTCTTCTTGGAAATTCTTCTTGGAGAAGATGAAGGGTGTGCTCACACTCTAGCTCATGGAGAAGAGGTTATCTCTTGTTCATGGAAAGAAGACTTGGTCATTAGCAGCTTGATGGTGAGGATCGGCCATCTACATGGTGTATTTGAAGATAATCTTCTACATGAAGATTTTGGGCTACTTCAAAGACATTGGATGGTGTTTGATATAAGATTTACATCTTATGTTAAGTATTCAGGTACATATTCTCTTTATGCACACAGGTACTACTTGAAGTTTATGGAGTCAGTAGCATCCATATAAGGAGGATTCCTATTCGGCATAGGTACAAGAGAATCAGTAGCTATATGCTTTATGCATATTTGGATGAGGTGTTTGAGAAGGTATGTTCAAATGAATTTGAGGATTTTCGGCAACAAACTTGTTAGCATTCTTTGCTACTTTTTAAGTATGTGATCTTTTCACACACATGTGATCTTTTCACACACGTATCTGACTTAGGGTCTTCCATAGCCTAAGGTTAGATGAGGGTTTGTTGATTATCAGTTTCACACTGATCCTTTCTCTTTCAATCACTCATATTCACTCTTCTATAACCTATTAGCTCACACTTGTCATGTATATTCAGATTTCTGCCCATACATCTGAATATGTTTGTTACATTTGTACATTCACTCATTCATCTATTTCTCATCACATAGAGTGGTTGAGAGTTTTGCTCCCACATTGTACATTGAACATTGGTATATATGATACTATGAGTAAGCGATGGCTTACATAACACCTTACACATGTCGTCTATTCTTTCTCTATCTTTGTCTCATCATCTATATGATTAAGTTGTGGTATGTTCATGTTTTGTCAATATTGAAGATTGCTAGATTCTATGTTGGATATGCTGGACCTATGGAACCATGGACCTGTGACATGAGCCAAGGGCCTACCTCATTTCCAACATTTGGTATCAGAGCACTAAGGTTTTGGTTTCAGAACTTTAGGTCTTTGGCATCAATGCATTAAGGCTCATTCATATTCTCAGGTTCCCAAACTTCCAGATTTACAACATATGATTTAAGAGCATCTTCTAACATTTGACATTTGACATACGCACTTAATCTAGATGAGTAGAGATTTGAGAATTAGACAATTTAGTTACATGTGTATTCATCAGTGTGGAGTATGAAGTAGATGATCTGTTAGCAGCCGAATATTTTTGGAAGAGTATGCAAATACTTTAGAAAAGTATTGTTTGAAGACCCAGACTTGATGAAGAGAAGATGAAGGAATCAGATCAACATCAAATCACAGGTATCAGTTTCTGCTATCAGATTATCATTTGCTGGTCATATCTTAGAAGAGTAGTTATGAAGAGATTTAAAGGATTCAAGGAGTTCTTTTATACACTTTCAGTCTTTTGAAAGTTAAAGGCTACATCAAAACAGGTATCTAGAGGTTTTTCTAGAGAGTTTTGAGAGATCTCTTTCATGGCAAGAAAAGCTTATCTAAGAAGACAAATTTGGAGATGGGATGAGTTTTTTGTTTTCAGCCAATTTTCTGTTGTAAGTTGGTTATCAAGGTACAAATGTGATCTAGAGAAGGTAACTCTAGAAGGGTAATTCATCATTCAGACAAAAGATTGGTGAATTTAGTTGTTTCAGACATTTGAAGCAGAATTTGGATTCAGGAAGAGAAAAGTTCATTTGAAGAGGTCAAGAGTGTTTTCTACTTCAAGATGAAGAGAACAAAAGGTATGGAAGAGAAGTTTGAAGATGATGACATCATCAATTGGAAGAAAGATGCAGAAGAAGAAAGTCCATCATTTCCAAAAGAAAAGTAAGGCTTCCTTTTCTCATATATTTTCCATATACTTTTCCTATTTTATCCTCTACACCCAAAGACAAGTCTACAAGAACATCCTGTTTAAAGAAGAAGTAGTTTCTTGTTTTGCATTACACTTGGTCATGATTTAGTAGATTTGACAAAGAATTGCATTGAGAGAAAGAAAAAGCAGCAGATATATGTTTTGACTCATATGTATATGAGTTATGTTTTAGTTGAAGCATTTCAGCAGGCAGTTTATATGTTCCCTCAAAGAATTCTTGGAGTGTCAATACAGAGCTACTTGGTATATGACAAGTTGCAGAGAAGTATATTTCTTCTTTATCTAACTCTTGAGGTAAAAGAGTTTTTGGTAGCAGATGTTGAAGACTTGGGTTGAGGTTTTATGTTTGGAAAAGGTTACCTCATATTCAGTATTTTTAGAAAACTTTAGAAAATTCAGATTTGTTGATGTACTAGTCAGTTGAAGAATCTACTTTCAATGATTGTCTAGTTTTTGGGATACATGCTTGTATTCAAAAATGTGTTCCATCGAATCCTATCACTTGATTAAGAAGTGGATTTAGCCAAAAGAAAATCAAGCAGGTACTATCACATTTCACCCAGGTAAAATATGAAAGTTATGAAGTATCGATTTGCAGCTTTTGGAGTTCTCCAGGTGAGAAGTTTGTCCACTTATGTTTCAAGTAGGAGTTGTAAGTTCTTGAGAAATGATTTGTTTGAAGAAAAATTTTACAACTTTTTGAGAAGCATGGACACTTAGAGACATTCAAGTAATAAATCAAACATTCAGTCATGAAGGTTTGATAAGAGCAGATTCTACACACGAGAGATCATTGATCTTGAATAGATCTTGTATGATCTTGAGTATTTATGAGTCAGTTGTTTATCCTTTGTTTGTGTAAGATTCTTAACATTGGAAGAAGTAAGTCAAAGATTCAGGTTCTATCACATTTGTGTTGCAGAGAGATAGAAGAAGATACTTGTTATGTTGTAGAAGTTTATGAATCCTAAAATGATTTCAGCAAGGTTTTGTTACGATAGATCAGCTAACCTTATTCTAGATTTTGGGAAGTTGAGAAATGACAAGGAAAGCTATTGGCATGTGTATAGTGCTAATAAAAAGGATTCAGAATTTTTGTTTCAGATACAAGTATTGATCACTGAACATCAGATTTATGAAGGAAGACATTCCAAATTTCATAAAGTCTGATATATTTGAAGAATACTAGATACTAGTGTTAAGTCATCCAGGGGGGTGATGAAACATGAAGAATTATTTTCAGCCATATGTGAAAGAATGCAGATTCATACTTACAGGTATTCCTATTTCAGGTATTCCTATATTTCCTTTGTCAGGTTCTCTTTATGTTCCAGCTTTGAAAGAAGAAGGAAGAAGAAGAACGTTTGAAGAAAGTTCTTGTTAGGATGTTCCTATTCAGGAGAAAGTTTCAGAGTTCTATTGAAGAGAAGCTTGATATTTCAGAAAGGTATGTTTTAGAAGTGCACACATTTATGTTTATACCAGGTTCTGAAGGAAAGAGGTATGAAAGACTTACAAATTGAACAAGGATGAAGACAAGATGACATCATAGATTTTTTGACTCATATTTCAGTTGATTTCAGTTGATTTCAATTGAGTTGAGTTGACTTGACTTCACTACAGTCAAAGATGAACCAGCAGTGTTCATAATACACTAAGTTGTGAGTTGTCAGTCACAGGTTCCAAGATTGAGTTCCTAATTTTGTTTAGTGTATCTACATGACACAGCAAAAGTATGTTGAGAAACCTTTTTGAATGCAAATATGTGGATCCTAGTGTATGTTTTCAGGTTTTTGAAGAGAGGAGATAGCAGGTTCAGAAATAGTTCATGCTATATTTGTTGTCAAGCAGTGATTGCTTGATGAGAACACTATTGGATATCTAGTTTGCATATTTTCTCACGTATTATGGTTCATATTCAGCAAGTTCAGATTTTTTGAAGGAAAGTCAAATTCAGTTTTGAAGAAGACTTTTTGAAGAAAAAGTTTGAAGGTCAGTTTTGAAGAGCGGGAGTACAAGCTTGAAGGTTGTGATAGTTTGCAATTTGTGACAGATTACAGATCGAGTCCAGATTGTACCAATATGACATTGAAGGGGGGATTGTTGGAATCAATATCCTATTGGTTCATTTAATGTTCTTTTAGGTCAAGATCCAATATCCTCTTGGTCCATTTTACTCAAGTTGTTCTTGAGGAATTGACAAGCGGACAGAGCATATTTACACACGATGATTATTCCTTGTACACACAATAGTGACCAACGCCTTGGTTAAGTAAGTGTCCTCCCATCCCAGCCACCGGAGCTCAAGTCCCATGGACGGAACCACAAAGAAATCTTGAAGTTTTTTGAAACAGTGAATGCGGAAGATAAAAACGACGATGTGTAAGCTTTTCGTGATAAAAATATCAAAAGACGACGGTGTTTTTTCTTCTGAATTGATATGTGATTGATTTTGCTTTTGAGAAGTGTTTTTCAAGATCTATACAATACTATAAAAGAAGCCATTGGGCTCATTGTCTTTCATCCTTCACCTAAATTTCAACACAAGCCTTGAGCTTGGACCTCAATAGAGGTGGTGTTTCGTCTAGCACATGGGGCAGCCATGGTGCTAACTTGAAGCATGTTGAGGAGAAGCTATGGAGTTCTTCTTGGAGATTCTTCTTGGAGAAGATGAAGGGTGTGCTCACACTCTAGCTCATGGAGAAGAGGTTATCTCTTGTTCATGGAAAGAAGACTTAGCCATTAGCAGCTTGATCGTGAGGATTGGCCATCTACATGGTGTATTTGAAGATAATCTTCTACATGAAGATTTTGGGCTACTTCAAAGACATTGGATGGTGTTTAACATAAGATTTACATATTATGTTAAGTATTTAGGTACATATTCTCTTTATGCACACAGACACTACTTGAAGTTTATGGAGGTAGTAGCATCCATATAAGGAGGAGTCCTATTTGGCATAGGTACAAGAGAATCAGTACGTATATGCTTTATGCATATTTGGATGAGGTGTTTGAGAAGGTGTGTTCACATGAGTTTGAGGATTTTCGGCAACAAACTTGTTAGCATTCTTTGCTACTTTTTAAGTATGTGATCTTTTCACACACATGTGATCTTTTCACACAGGTATCTGACTTAGGGTCTTCCATAGCCTAAGGTTAAATGAGGGTTTGTTGATTATCAGTTTCACACTGATCCTTTCTCTTTCAGTCACTTATATTCACTCTTATATAATCTATTAGGTCACACATGTCATGTATATTCACATTTCTGCCCATACATCTGAATATGTTTGTTATATTTGTACATTCACACATTCACCTATTTCTCATCACATAGAGTGGTTGAGAGTTTTGCTCCCACATTATACATTGAACATTGGTATATATGATACTATAAGTGATGGCTTACATAACACCTTACACATGTCGTCTATTCTTTCTCTATCTTTGTCTCATCATCTATATGATTAAGTTGTGGTATGTTCATGTTTTGTCAATATTGAAGATTGCTAGATTCTATGTTGGATATGTTGGACCTATGAAACCATGGACCTGTGACATGAGCCAAGGGCCTACCTCATTTCCAACATTTGGTATCAGAGCACTAAGTTTTTGGTTTCATAACTTTAGGTCTTTGGCATCAATGCATTAAGGCTCATTCATATTCTCAGGTTTCGAGACTTCTAGATTTACAACATATGATTTAAGAGCATCTTCTAACATTTGACATTTGACATACACACTTAATCTAGATGAGTAGAGATTTGAGAATTAGAAAATTCAGTTACATGTGTATTCATCAATGTGGAGTATGAAGTTGATGATCTGTTAGCAGCCGAATATTTTTGGAAGAGTATGCAAATACTTTACAAAAGTATTGTTTGAAGACCCAGACTTGATGAAGAGAAGGCTACTTCAAATTCAAGGAAGAACAATGGTTTAGAGAAGATGAATGAATCAGATCAACATCAAATCACAGGTATTAGTTTCTACTATCAGATTATCATTTGTAGATCATATCTTAGAAGAGCAGTTATGAAGAGATTTGAAGGATTCAAGGAGTGCTTTTATACACTTTCAGTCTTTTGAAAGTTAAAGGCTACATCAAAACAGGTATCTAGAGGGTTTTCTAGAGTGTTTTGAGAGAGCTCTTTCATGGCAAGAAAAGCTTATCTAAGAAGACAAATTTGGAGATGGGATGAGTTTTTTGTTTTCAGCCAATTTTCTGTTGTAAGTTGGTTATCAAGGTACAAATGTGATCTAGAGAAGGTAACTCTAGAAGGGTAATTCATCATTCAGACAAAAGATTGGTGAATTTAGTTGTTTCAGACATTTGAAGCAGAATTTGGATTCAGAGATATGAGGAGATGATAAAACATGATTCTATATTCACTTCCATATGTATAGCATGTTTGTTTTATCTCTTACTCTTAGCACTACAGGAAGAGAAAAGTTCATTTGAAGAGGTCAAGAGTGTTTGCTACTTCAAGATGAAGAGAACAAAAGGTATGGAAGAGAAGTTTGAAGATGTTGACATCATCAGGTGGAAGAAAGATGCAGAAGAAGAAAGTCCATCATTTCCAAAAGAAAAGTAAGGCTTCCTTTTCTCATATATTTTGCATATACTTTTCCTATTATATCCTCTACACCCCAAGACAAGTCTACGAGAATATCTTGTATAAAGAAGAAGCAGTTTCTTGTTGTGCATTACACTTAGTCATGATTTAGTAGATTTGACAAAGAATTGCATTGAGAGAAAGAAAAAGCAGCAGATATATGTTTTGACTCATATGTATATGAGTTATGTTTTAGTTGAAGCTTTTGAGCAGGTAGCTTATATGTTCCCTCAAAGAATTCTTGGAGTGTCAATACAGAGCTACTTGGTATATGACAAGTTGCAGAGAAGTATATTTCTTTTTTATCTAACTCTTGAGGTAAAAGAGTTTTTTGTAGCAGATGTTGAAGACTTGGGTTGAGGTTTTATGTTTGGAAAAGGTTACCTCATATTCAGTATTTTCAAAAAACTTTAGAAAATTCAGATTTGTTGATGTACTAGTCAGTTGCAGAATCTACTTTCAATGATTGTCTAGTTTTTTGGATACATGCTTGTATTCAAAAATGTGTTCCATCAAATCCTATCACTTGATTAAGAAGTGGAGTTAGCCAAAAGAAAATCAAGTAGGTACTATCACATTTCACCCAGGTAAAATATGAAAGTTATGAAGTATCAACTTGAAGCTTTTGGAGTTCTCAAGGTGCGAAGTTTGTCCACTTATGTTTCAAGTAGGAGTTGCAAATTCTTGAGAAAGGATTTGTTTGAAGAAAAGTTTTACAACTTTTTGAGAAGCATGGACACTTAGAGACATTCAGGTAATAAATCAAACATTCAGGCATGAAGGTTTGATAAGAGCAGATTCTACACAAGAGAGATCATTGATCTTGAATAGATCTTGTATGATCTTGAGTATTTATGAGTCAGTTGTTTATGCTTTGTTTGTGTAAGATTCTTAACATTGGAAGAAGTAAGACAAAGATTCAGGTTCTATCAGATTTGTGTTGCAGAGAGATAGAAGAAGATACTTGTTATATTGTAGAAGTTTATGAATCCTAAAATGCTTTCAGCAAGGTTTTGTTATGATAGATCAGCTAACCTTATTCTAGATTTTGGGAGGCTGAGAAATGACAAGGAAAGCTATTTGCATGTGTACAGTGCTAATAAAAAGGATTCTCAATTTTTGTTTTAGATACAAGTATTGACCAGTGAACATATTTATGAAGGAAGACGTTCCAGATTTCATAAAGTCTGATATATTTGAAGAATACTAGATACTAGTGTTAAGTCATCCAGGGGGGTGATGAAACATGAAGACTTATTTTCAGCCATATGTGAAAGAATGCAGATTCATACTTACAGGTATTCCTATATTTCCTTTGTGAGGTTCTCTTTATGTTCCAGCTTTGAAAGAATAAGGAAGAAGAAGAATGTTTGGAGAAAGTTCTTGTTAGGATGTTCGTGTTCAATAGAAGGTTCTAGAGTTCTATTGAAGAGAAGCTTGATATTTCAGAAAGGTATGTTTTAGAAGTGCACACATTTATGTTTATACCAGGTTCTGAAGGAAAGAGGTATGAAAGACTTACAAATTGAACAAGGATGAAGACATGATCACATGATAGATTTTTTGACTCATATTTCAGTTGATTCTAGTTGATTTCAATTGAGTTGAGTTGACTTGACTTCACTATAGTCAAAGATGTACCAGTAGTGTTCATAATACACTAAGTTGTGAGTTATCAGTCACAGGTTCGAGGATTGAGTTCCTGATTTTGTTTAGTGTATCTACATGACACAACAAAAGTACGTTGAGAAACCTTTTTAAATGCAAATATGTGGATCCTAGTGTATGTTTTCAGGTTTTTGAAGACAGGAGATAGCAAGTTTAGAGTCAGTTCATGCTATATTCGTTGTCAAGCAGTGATTGCTTGATGAGAACACTATTGGATATCTAGTTTGCATATTTTCTCAGGTATTATGGTTCATATTCAGCAAGTTCAGATTTTTTTGAAGGAAAGTCAAATTCAGTTTTGAAGAAGACTTTTTGAAGAAAAAGTTTGAAGTTCAGTTCTGAAGAGCGGGAGTACAAGCTTGAAGCTTGTGATAGTTTGCAGTTTGTGACAGATTATAGATCCAGTCTAGATTGTACCAATATGGCATTGCAGGGGGGATTGTTGGAATCAATATCCTATTGGTTCATTTAATGTTCTTTTAGGTCAAGATTCAATATCCTCTTGGTCCATTTTACTCAAGTTGTTCTTGATGAACTGATGGGCAGACAGAGCATATCTACACACGCTGATTATTCCTTGTACACACAGCAGCGACCAGCACCTTCGTTAAGTAAGTGTCCTCCCATCCTAGCCACCTGGGTTCAAGTTGTGTGGATGGCAACGCGAAGAAATCTTGAAGTTTTTTGAAATAGCGAATACGGAAGATAAAAACGGCAATGTCTAAGCTTTTCACGATAAAAATATCAAAAGCAAATGGCGTTTTTTCTTCTGAATTGATATGCGATCGTGATTGATTTTGCTTTTGAGAAGTGTTTTTCAAGATCTATACAGTACTATAAAAGAAGCCATTGGGCTCATTGTCTTTCATCCTTCACCTAACTTTCAACACAAGCCTTGAGCTTGGATCTCAATAGAGGTGGTGTTTCGTCTAGCACATGGGGCAGCCATGGTGCTAACTTGAAGCATGTTGAGGAGCAGCTATGGAGTTCTTCTTGGAGATTCTTCTTGGAGAAAATGAAGGGTGTGCTCACACTCTAGCTCATGGAGAAGAGGTTATCTCTTGTTCATGGAAAGAAGACTTAGTCATTAGTAGCTTGATGGTGAGGATCGGCCATCTACATGGTGTATTTGAAGATAATCTTCTACATGAAGATTTCGGGCTACTTCAAAGACATTGGATGGTGTTTAACGTAAGATTTACATCCTATGTTAAGTATTCAGGTACATATTCTCTTTATGCACACAGGCACTACTTGAAGTTTGTGGAGGTAGTAGCATCCATATAAGGAGGAGTCCTATTCGGCATAGGTACAAGAGAATCAGTACATATATGCTTTATGCATATTTGGATGAGGTGTTTTAGAAGGTGTGTTCACATGAATTTGAGGATTTTTGGCAACAAACTTGTTAGCATTCTTTGCTACTTTTTAAGTATGTGATCTTTTCACACACATGTGATCTTTTCACACACGTATCTGACTTAGGGTCTTCCATAGCCTAAGGTTAGATGAGGGTTTGTTGATTATCAGTTTCACACTGATCCTTTCTCTTTCAGTCACTCATATTCACTCTTCTATAACCTATTAGGTCACACATCTCATGTATATTCAGATTTTTGCCCATACATCTGAATATGTTTGTTACATTTGTACATTCACTCATTCATCTATTTCTCATCACATAGAGTGGTTGAGATTTTTGCTTCCACATTGTACATTGAACATTGGTATATATGATACTATGAGTAAGCGATGGCTTACGTAACACCTTACACATGTCGTCTATTCTTTCTCTATCTTTGTCTCATCATCTGTATGATTAAGTTGTGGTATGTTCATGTTTTGTCAATATTGAAGATTGCTGGATTCTATGTTGGATATGATGGACCTATGGAACCATGGACCTGTGACATGAGCTAAGGGCCTACGTCATTTCCAACAAATAGCATATGAGTAGAAAAAATAAGAGGAGCTACTCACTTCAAAATAGAATTTCATTAGAGGTAATCTAGAAAAACAAGGAAGACTCATTTCCAAATCATAAATAATTCATAGGATATTCACAATGTTTGCACAGTGTTAACAACCTACCACTTGGAGGTGATAATTTTCCTAACATATGGATTAAGATACTAGTGCAATCTCCCTCACTGAAAACAAAACATGTTACTCCAAATGTTCCTTCACGTGGCAAACACACAGAGATAGCTTACTAAGAATATGTAGGGACAAGTGTAGGAGCAAAAAAATAATTAATGCTGCAAGCATACCAATACAATTTTTGATTGCCCATGACTCAAGGAATGGCATTGAAAGATAACGGGATGATAAATATAACTACATAGTACTTGAACTAGTTCAAACTTATTTGTTAGGTTCTTGCTAAATGAAACTATTAAGTAATAAGTAGCCTTATTCAAGGATTGCAAAGTTCAGTGTATGATGAATAAGAGTCTTGAAAACGAGTATCCATAAAGAGAACTCTACGACCAATCAAATCTTGTGAGGAAAAAAAAGATATATTTAGTTCAAGTAGTCATTTTTAGTAAATATAATGGACCCCGATAAATAGACCATGAATAATAAGCTATACTTTGGATTCTAAAGGATTTAACGAAACAATGTAAAGTCACCAAGAGGCCAAATATTTAGATAAATCAATATAACTTCAAAACATAAATTAAGAACTTTCTATGGATAGAAGTTACAAGTTTGGAGAGCTAGCCAAAACCCTTATAGAAACATCTAGTACTATATCCATATTTTAGTGATTAAAGATCCAAGTGAATCAAAAGACATATCAAAGATATAAAAGAAAATCAAGGAGAAATACACTACAAGATTGGAAAATAAGTTTGTACTTTAAGAACAAGTTGAATTAGACCAAAGTTAATGAACTAAAAGTATGTCTATGACAAGGAGCTTAGATACAAAATTTTGGATATTGTTAGAAAAATATCTTAAAGGGGAATAATTAAAATAAAATCACAACAATGAAAATAGATGTCGAGAAAAAATTCCAAATGTTCGGTAAAAGTAAAGTGTACACGTCAAAACAAAACATTATTTTCAAAAATGACAATAGTAACTTAAAAGAATTCCATTTATTTTTTGGTGCAATTAATCCAAGCCTAAATTCTTGGCCATTTATCCTAAAGTTCATATGTGCATTCATGTATTAGCACATGAATGATCTCTTATAAAAGATTAAATTTTGCTCCTTGTAAAAGTGCATATGAGGAATGACCTCCAATTGCAAGTTCTGAGGAGAATATTTTCACAAATTATTTGGTGAGGACTTATAGCAAATCAAGTCCTAAAAACTTGGAACACATTTAGGTAAAGATTCAAATTCAAACTTGAATCTTGGCTCCAACAAAAGGGCTATACAATAGGACTCTCTAATCACATGGATATGAAGCCAGAAGAGCCCGATTTGAAGAGACATCCAGAGAGAATTCATATGGATATTGAGTTCTCACTATAGCTCTACAATTGCCCGCACATTGTGCAATCATTCATTGCCAATATCAATGTAATTTATGTGCATTAATACATTTAGTTTTCTCTGTGGTACCTACTCCTATAGATACAGCAAGTAAAACTTATCCTGGTGTACAAGCATGATGGAAACCTGAGAACTTATCCTGGTATACAAGCATCATGGAAACCTGCACACGAATCTACGATGGCAGGCAATCGCAGATGCAACAGCGGTGAGGAGGGCGGCTAAGCTCGGTCTCTCACTATCTGTGCAGTGGGAGACGATCTGAAGGGCGAATCAGAGAGGTAAATCTCCACAGCCGGCCGATTCTGGATAGCTTTGCACTACGGTGGAACGAGTAGTGGGGAAGGCGGTGACCGAAGCTGAGAATAGGAGGACTCCGATAAGGGCGATCAAAGATGTTTGGACAAGTGTGGATATACTCTGATCTTTGAGCTGATCCAACAAGGGTAGATTCCTTAAGCTTTCCATGGACATGCAGATGTAGAGAGGATCTACGACCCGTGCACAGTGCTGACAGTGGGCATTTTTTATAATTCACATCTGCAATGAAAACATTGGTCCTATAGGTGAAGTATTTGCTCGAGTCCTTCGGCGCCAATACGTGATTCAAATTGCACCACCAGGCGATTGACACGTGACCCACCAGGAGAAGCCTCTACGCGCCTCATCAGAAAAAGGACCTAGCGATTCCAGAAAAACATCATCAGAACAGCGCTAATTTTGGAAAACTCCATAGGCCATCCGAGAAAGCGTCTGCAATCGTCCAGTTTTTTTTTTTTTTTTTTTTGAACACAACAGAAAGTATAAAATTGATGCTGGAAAATAAAGTACAACAGATGCCACTACTACCCTGACAGGGAGGGCAGAGCTGGATCACCCAAGTATAATGTTTACATAATCACCAAGGAAGGTAATCATGTCCAATCTGGACTTGGAGTACAAAGGGAGAAGCTTAGCTTTCCAAGCATTAAAATGGTTTTTCTTCATGATTTCAAAGGGACTCAGGGGGATCGATTGACTACTTTGATAGGCCGAGAGACAAAGGTTGATGATGGTTTTCAACCCATGTATACAAGAGAAGAAGTGGTCTTTGTTATTCGTTCTAAAAAGGACATTGTTTTTGTTCTTCCAAATAGACCAGAAGAATTGATTCCTAATAATTTGCCACAGGAGAATGTCAAGGCCACATGATTCACCAATAAGGATTTCCTTACAGCTGGGTATTTTTAGACCCTGCAACTGACTGAAAGACCAAATGCAGCTCCAAAATCTAGCAGCAGATTTGCACTTTACAAACAAATGCTCCAAGTCCTCTACTTTATCACAATTTTTACAGAGACCAACATCAATTTTATACTTTCTAGCTTGACTTCCCGTCCAGATTCCTTGATGGAGAATTAGCCAGTTTAGACAAGAATGCTTGTTGGAGATAGGGAAGGCCCAGCAACACTGAAATCTGTACCTCCACTGTAAATGGGACCATTGCAGGTCCCACTTCTTGTTGAGTTTCCCAGTGATCTCTTTTACACTTCTGGACTTCCTTCTGTAGCAGCTTAGCATATCTCCAGCAATGTCATGGATAGTAATCTCTTTTTTCCACAAGTTGGCCTCCAAATTTTTCTGCAGTTGCTCTTTCTTATCCAGAAGAATCTGTTTACAGAACAAGGACAATCCATCAGTATCAAGAATAACATTGTCATCCAGCACTTCTCCTCCATTTATCAAGTCTTGCCAATGGGCAAAGCCTTTTTTCCTGCACTTATTCCATCTGATGGGGAGGGACAGATGGTTGTTCCTTGCAGACCAGCCCAGCCAAATGGAGTCCTGAACCATGAAGGTAATATTGTTAGCAAACCATAACGGGAGAATGTAGTTAGATTTAACTATCATCCAAGCCTTCCAAAAGTTACATATAAGCTGACTGCCCGTAGGCACAAACTCAACAGGAGAAGAGATCACATCCCACAGAGAGCAACCATCCCAGCTTTTGTTGTTCTTGACTTTAAATCTATTGACATTTCTTTTAATCAAACAGGCCCAGTAGTCATTAGAGGAAACAGCTCTAACAATCCACTTGGCAGACATTTGAGTGGCCATCCTAGAGGGACAAATAAGACCAAGGCCCCCTTCACTCTTCTTCATACAACAAATAGACCAAGCAACTTTAGGGATTCTAGATCCTCCCCATAAAAACTTCCTAGCCATAGAAATGACCTGCCCAATCTGCTTTTTGTTAGGCCTCCAACAGGAGAGAAAGTAAGTCAAAGAGGGGAGGATATAATGCTTCAAGGTAAAAGTTCTATGAGACAAAGTACTATTTATATCATTCCACATGAAGATTTTAGATCTGAATTTATCAATAACCCACTGCCACCTCTGCTCATAAGAGACACCAAATCCCATAGGAATTCCTAACAACCTGAAAATGGAGCCTTTCTTAATAATCTCACAACCAGCAGACATAACACACTGAGGAATCTTGTTATCAGTGGAATAAAAACCAGTTTTATTATGATTGACTACCGAACCACTAGCAAGACAAAACAACTTAAGACAGTTGAGAAAATAGTAAGCAGAGGTTTCCCCAGCTTGCATTAACATATTGGTATCGTCTGCAAACATCTGCAGACCTAGGGGAGAGGCAGCCTGCGGGATATCTAAACCAATAATGTTACCTTTGGAGATGCAATCTTTCACTAGCCAATCTAAGGCATCACTAGCAATAGCAAAAAGCAAAGGTGCCAAAGGGCAACCTTGCCTAACAGACCTGCACAACCTGAAGGGGTTAGAAAGACAGCCATTTATAGTCACTTTAGAAAAGGCATTACCAAACAAAATGCTGACAAATTTGATGAATTTTCTTCCTAAACCAATATCCTGCAAAGATTGCAGAATGAAATCCCACTCCATCCTGTCATAAGCCTTATCAAAGTCAATTTTAAAGAAGTAAGTATCCACATTGAGCTCATTGTAATACTCTAGACCTTCCCATATAGTGATAATGTTGTCAAGGATAAACCTACCTTTTATAAACCCTTTTTGCTCAGGGAGAATGATGCTGTCCATGAGAGGGCTAAGCCTCCTGGCCAAAATAGAAGCAAATATTTTATATAAAGAAGTCAAACAGGAGATGGGTCTCCAATTATTCAAATCATCTTTGGGACCTTTTTTATGGATAAGCTTGATCACTCCAGTGTTAATAAAAGGGGAAAGGGAACCCCTTCTAGAGGCCTCTTGCCAAATTTTGAGAATAAAGGGCACCAAGTCTTCTTTGAAATCCTGAAAAAACTCATTGGGTAAACCATCATGACCAGGAGACTTACCAGGCTTCAATTTGTTAATGGATTCTCTAATCTCACCAGCAGAAAGGGGCATGTCAAGGAGGGAGTCCATTCCCTGAGGAACCATTTTTTTCCTACAAAGGGCAATGGCAGCTCTTGCACTCCACACAGAATCCCCTCTCTTGGGAGGTTGAGAGAATACATTGGCAAAGAACCTGTGAGCAACCTGCATATTTTCCTTCATACTGGTGACATGCAAACCATCATTGTTTCTAAGCAGGGGAATGAAGTCCCTGACTTTCTTCTTTTTCAAAAGCTCAAACATATGTTTATTCGGTTTGTCTATCTTACCTTCCCAGAATTCTCTAGAAGAGGCAAGGGCACCTCTAGCAAGGAGGTAGTCCACTTTCTTGACTTTTTCCTGAAGATCAAACAACTTAACTCTTTTGGTACACACATCAATATTAGATTGCTCAAGTAATTTAATCTCCTGTATGATCATCATCCTTCTTTTGTATCTTATATTCTTGGCCCTATTTTTATAGTGTTTAATAATATCTTGAATTTCTCTAACGGCTCTTTCCCAGGCTACAAAAGGAGGCAGATCCGAGTCAAAGTACATTAACAGAATTTCAGAAATTTTGTTTTTCACAACAGGTATCTTAAACAACGAAGAGTCCAGATGAGGCCAGCCAGCCCTATAATTGGGGCTGTTAATGAACAACTTGACAGTCAAAGGCAAGTGATCAGAAAGCAAAAGAGATTGATCAATTGTGCAACAGAAATTAGACAATTCCCGACTCCTGCCCGAATTCATGTAGAACCTGTCGAGTCTAGCAGACAAATAATGCCACTGCCCCCTGTTATTCCAAGTATGCCCGGTATTAGCAGAGAGATCCACTAATTTATGCTTATCTATCAAATTATACCAACTCTGCTTCTCACTACCAGACACAACATTTTCACTATTACCAGTTCTGTCACAATTAGAAGTGACCATATTAAAATCTCCAGTCAGCCAGATGTCTCCTTTGATCCTAGATATCTCATCCCAACAGTTGGTTCTCTGAAAAGCATTGTTAGCAGCATAAACACAAACTATGGTGACATTGAGAGGAGCTTTGCACTTAACCGCAATCCATTGATTAGAAGGGCTCGACTGCACTTCTTCAATGAGGTGTCTAATCCCATTAGCAATTCCAATAGCCGCACCTCCTTTGCCCATGTGGTCAGTATACAACCAATGACAGTTGCTAGAAACAGTTCTCAAATTCATCAACAGAGGGTGGCCACCTATCTTAAGCTCCTGTAAGCAAATAAAGTCAGGAACGAAAGAAGCGTCCTTCAGCCAGTTATTTAAAACCTTGCCTCTAATCGGATCAGAAAGCCCTTTTATATTAAAAGATAACAGTTTGATGCAATCCATAAGAAAAAACAGAAGGGAGAAGAGACTTACTTCTTGAGGTTCTTACCAGCCTTCACAGCGGAGAAGGAAGTCCTTACCGTTTCTTTCCTCTTGGCATTGTTTTTACCTTTCCCTTTAGGACTAGGGGACATGACATTGGCCATGTTGACATCATTTTCAATGGAACAAACATTATTAGTTTGGTTATCGGTAACCTCATCAGCACAGTTAATTTGCTCCACAAACATATCATCACTATCATCTTCTTCAGAAGACACAGAGACAGGAGTGGTGCTAGTATTAGGTATTTTTCCATACTCTTCTGTGTCAATACTATCACTGCCATCCTGATTTGTACAAGTATTTTGAGTACCATTGATCAAATCCTTGTTCTTTTGTTCCACAGAAGTATCTGCATCCGAGGTATTTAGACCACTATCCTGCTCGTTTTCTAAAATCTGAAAAGGATTAAAAACCCCCTTGACAAGAGGCTCATTTCTGGCAACCATATTAGGGTTTTTTTTCCTTTTATTGTAGGAAACCTTTTTGAAGACCTGATTCTCTTTATGATGGGCCGAACTGGATGGAGTAGGTTCAGCTGGGGACACTTCATCACTTGACAACCCTTTTTCTTGCTTTTTAGCCAGCAAAGGGCAGTCTCTTATTAAATGTCCCTGTTTGAAACAATTAAAACAGGCATTTGGCAAGTTCCTGTACACAACACATTGAGTATGCATCTTATAACCTTCTGAATTTTTTATTATCAGTTCTGTTTTAACATCTTTGGAAATATCAACCTCAATAAGTAACTGAGGATCCCATTTAGGGTTAAACTCTTTCTTAGGCTTTTGACCAAGCACTTTCCCTAGTAAAGATCCTAATTTTTCAAGCCAAGGGTAATATTCCACCGGAAAGTCAGGGAATTCCACCCAAACCGGCGCTTTGGTCGGCTTATTGTTCCTAGGATTAAACCCAGGGTACCACTTGTAGAAGGACAGAGGAGTATTCCTAATGATCCAGTGGCCCTCTGCTAAAACTTTGATAGCATTGTTCACATCTTCAAAGAAGAAGAGAAAAAAATTGTTGGGAAGGTATTGAACATGTCTAACAAATAATCCCCTACTTTCCCAATTAATTTTGATCCAGTTTTTAAGGAAATCCTGAGCAGGGCGCGGTCCATGACAATGGGCAATCACTACTTTGTCCTCAAGGTGTAAGTTCCACCTATCGAGTTCAGAACTCTCAATGATGAGAGTACAGTCATCCTTATCAGCCTCTTCATGATCTAGATTAAGCGCGTGTTCATTTCTAACAACCGGAACGGCATCATCTACCGTATTAACAGCAGCAGGGACCTTGCTTTTACCTTTATCTTCACACATACCAGACGGAGAGCAGAGATTACCTGACATCTCGTGATCAACGAACATGGAAACGAAGTCATGTTTCTTACTCTGAAGCTTTTCAGCATACGTCATGCGATCATTACGGTTGCCTTCCGCCTGTAGGACATGGACCTTCGCACCACTCGGGAGAGCCTCCACAGGACGGAACGAACTAGCACCAGCATCATAGACCGGGTTAATCGTTGTCTTCAACCCATATTCTGGATATCCAGAGCTCGAAGGAGGAAAACCATCACGAAGAGCATCGTGCAGAGACATGGCGGGAACCAAGGAGGATCCCCCCCTGTCAGGGGGAACGAAAGAATGGCGAGGAGGACAGGGCAGCGCCGCGAGAAAGAGACACCAAGGGGCGGTAGAGGAGAACCTCGCAGTTACTCCCCCACTACGCACGTCGGAGGGCAGACGCAGCACTCATCCCAAGACGCTAAGTCTTGCATCAAACCATGGCTTTTTCGCAATCGTCCAGTTTTGGCGCATTTTTTGGCGTAGCTCCACATACATTCGTTTCTCATATGGCAAGTAAAAGCCCCACATACATCATATGACATAAAACTCCACTGTTCGTGCATTTCGAGACCATATATCTTGCGCCACGTTTCTTTATTGATTGGAGAGCGGGATAGTTATGGGTCTCTTACATCATCGATTGCACAGACATAGCATGTGTTTGATATTTTTTTTCCATTGATTATAATTATTAGCAAAATATACTCCCTTGATTTCAAATTTTTAATATTCACTTCGCTTGACACACGTGAGTTAGGTCTTGAATGTATCAAGAACACATCAAATTCTAAGGGGAACCCATTTGTGAGGACACTTTGTAGTTTCTCAAGGATTAAACCCTCCCTTTAGCATACCATTGTGCACTCAAGAATCCATACATACCAACGCTAAAGGGGTCTAGTACAAGCTTAATTTGTATTTCAAGAGTATCTCGTTTGGCACACTCAAGGCACTAAGTGCCTCCCTCTTTGTACACTCAAAATATAAAAAGAAGTATTGTGTGTGTGCGCACCCTTGTGGGTTGGAGGCTAGTCTAAGCCCACCCACATAGTTTCTTGCGTACCCAAGCCTACTCTAAGGCTCAGTTGATGTGCACCGGGCTACTCTAAGCGCTCCTCTCGCGTCCGCTTATCTTGGTGTTGTACAAGTGCAACGCTACCCTAAGCCTCCCCCCCTCCCCAAGAATTTTAAGTGTGGTGTCCAATTGTTCATTTCAAGCTTTGCAATTATTTCGAAGCAGTATTGTTGGCAAGTACTTTTGCTAGTGTTTCTAAACACTTTATCTTCCAAGCTTGTGCACTTGGCCAAGATTTTGGTAGTGTTTCTAAACACTTTATCTTCAAATCTTGTGCGTATGGCGAAGATTTTGGTAGTGTTCCTAAAAACTTTATCTTCAAAACCTTGTAATGACCAAAAGTGAAAGTAGCTCATCATCTATGGCTAACTTCTTACCCTCTTTCACCCCTATTTTTATGCCTAAGGATGAACACCTCAATGGATAAATTACAATCTATGGAAAGATATCATGCGCGCCTATCTCTACACGAATCTTCTTCATGAGGTAGTAGATGGGTCAGACCCCGAACCCAATAGGGATACCAACTTAGACAATTGGCATGTGTGGAATGTCAAGGACAAAAGAGCTTTAGGTCAACTGTTACTTGCTTGCGACGAACTGACAAAAGGACATATCAGTATCTGCAAGACGTCCAAGGATGCTTGGGATACGTTAGCCGCTTTGTATGAAGACAAAACCCCTTCGAAAATCTATGCATTAGAGGCCGAGTTTCATAATTTGACCATTAGGCCACACGACACAATTACCAAGGTCATAGCCCAATTTGACGATTACCAGCATAAATTAGCACTATGTGGTAGGCGGATCTCTAGTGAAGACATGGCCATTTGGCTTCTCAACAAGTTACCTAAGTCATACGAGACATTTTTCATAACTTTGTATAATCGCGGCCAAGTCTTATCTTGGGAAGAGGTTCGTCGACTATTGCTCCTTCATGACTAGAGAGCAAAATCAACCTCCTCCCAGAAATCTGCCATGAAGGCCAAAGGCTCATTCAATAAGGGCAAAACCACAAGTCATCAGGCTAGCAATGGATCTAAACAAGGATCACATAATTCATCAAAGAAGTTCACCTGTAATTTTTGTGGACAATCAGGTCACTTAGAAAAAGTTTTGCTATAAAAAGAAACAATAATTGAAGGCTTCTACATCTAAGCAAACATCCAAAGCCTCCCAACATAGATCCCACTACTCAAGTGAGGAACTCTTCATCTCCATAGAAGCCAATGCACTAGTTACTTCTAGCTCCCCGCATGAGTGGATCTTTGATAGCGGAGCTACCTCCCATATGTGCAAGGACAAGGACTCCTTTCAGGAACTCGAAGAGCACACGGGAGAATTTTATCTTGACAACAACAAAAGTTTACCCATCAAAAAAAAAGGAAAAGTTCAAATTTCCAACCATCAAGGGGAATGCAAGTCTTTATTCAATGTTCTCTTTGTTCCAAATTTATGTATGAATCTAGTTTCCGTCAAGACCATTATAGATCAGGACAAACAAGTATGGTTTGATAACACCTCAGTTAAGGTAGTTGTTCCCCATACAAAGGATGTCATTGCTCAAGGAATTGAAGAAAAGGGCCTCTACAAGCTATCTTGCTTTGTATCCAAAGAATCAACCTCAAGTTTGTGGCATCAACGATTTGGCCACACTTCTTACTTATCAAAAATCTCTTCATCCCAACTTGTGAAGGGATTGCCAAAGATTGGGCAACTTACTGATGTCTGCCAAGCTTGCATCCAAGGCACGCAAGACAGGGCCCCAGTTCCCAAGGAAGCTTCAATACGAGCGAGGAACCCGCCCTCATTCACATGGACTTATGTGGACCTATGAACACCCCATCCTTGAGTGGATCCCTCTACTTTTATCTTCTAGTAGATGACCACTCTCGCTTTATTTGGGTGTACCTTTTGAATTCAAAGGGAGACGCATTCTCTAAGTTTCAAAATTGGATCAAGGAAGTTGAGAATGAAGCCTCAACTAAAGTCAAAACCCTCAGATCGGATGGAGGTGGCGAATTTATCAATCATGACTTTAATAACTTTCTCAACCAGAAAGGAATCAAAAGACAAGTCACTCAGCCTCATACTCCATCCCGGAATGGAGTAGCTGAAAGGAAGATATGCACTGTGATGGAAATGGCACGAACAATGCTTCATCACAAGGATCTACCCTACAAGTTCTAGGCAGAAGTTGTGCATACTGCCGTTCACATCTTTAATCGAGGATTTGCAAGTGCTTTACATAAAAAAACACCCTTCGAAGCCTACTATGGAAGAAAACCAAATGTGAACTACTTTCGAGTCTTTGGTAGTGAAGCTTTTGTCCATGGACCAAAAGAAGGTAGACACAAGTTACAATCAAAGTCCAAAAAACACATATTCATAGGCTACAGTGACCAATCAAAGGCATACTGTCTATATGATATGGAAAACCACTCCATCACCATTTCGAAGGATGTGATCTTCAATGAAACTTCATCATGCTCAAGAAAAGATTCAAGTACAGGTCTTAGTCCACCTATCTACACCTCAATGGGGGACTTAGTATTTCCAACTTCCAACTCAGAAGCAAGTACTTCACAACAACCACGCCGATCTCAAAGGCTTCTTGAGAAGCGCCAATGCGAACAAAGTCATTATGTTAATTATGCTCTAATGCACCAAATTCAGCAAATCCCAGAGCCATCCAACTATAAAGAAGCTCAAGGCCAACCAAAGTGGGAAGCAGCTATGCAAGAGGAACTCGATGCAATAATAAAGAACAAAACTTGGACATTAGTTCCCAAACCAACCAACCATCAAGTCATAGGAGTCAAGTGGTTATATAAAGTCAAATACAAGTCTGATGGCACTCTAGATAAATATAAGGCAAGTTTAGTCGCTAAGGGATACAAGCAACAACATGGCATTGACTATGAAGAAACCTTTGCTCCTACTGCAAGATTCACAACCATAAGAGTCATCTTAGCACTAAGTGCTCACTTTAAGTGGCCCATTTACCAGTTGGACGTCAAAAGTGCATTCCTCAATGGAGATATTCAAGAAGAAGTATATGTTGAACAACCTGAAGGCTTCAAGATCAAAGGCAAAGAAGATCAAGTCTACAAGCTTCACAAGGCACTTTATGGACTCAAGAAAGCTCTTAGGGCTTGGTATGAAAAGATTCACAAGTTCTTTGAAGACAAAGGATTTCACCGAAGCAATGCTGATGCTAATCTCTATATCTATCAAAAGGAGTCTTTAGTAGCCATCATCATTCTCTATGTAAATGACTTGATCTTGACAGGCTCAGACAAAGAACGCATCCAATTCATCATCACACAACTTCACCTTGAGTAGTCTATGACAGATCTTGGATTACTACACTACTTTTTGGGTATCAAAGTTTGGCAAACCAAAGAAGGTATATTCCTATCATAGAAGAAGTACTGCTCTGATCTACTTTCCAGATATAACATGGATCAGTGTTGCTAAGTTTCTACACCACTTGATCCCAACATCAAGCTTACACTAGAGGACTCATCATCACTTGTGGATGTGCATACCTATCGACAACTTGTTGGCTCATTACTCTATCTTGCCAACACTAGACCAGATATTGCTTATGTAGTTGGTATACTCGGTCAGTTTGCACATCAGCCTCATCAGACTCATTGGGATGCTGCTCAGAGACTACTTCGTTACCTTGCACTCACCCGACATCATGGTCTTTGGTACAGAGGGGGCATCGAACTCGTCGGATATTTTGATTCAGATTGGGCTGGTGATCCTGATTCTTGACGGTCTACTTCTGGGTATATATTCTTGCTTGGCTCAGGACCTATCTCTTGGGCAAGTAAGAAGCAGCCTACAGTTGCTCTATCATCTACTGAGGCCGAGTACCGAGCATCAAGATTTGCAGCATGTGAGGCCATCTGGCTTCGACGTTTATTATCTGACATTGGTGTTTTGCAGGATACTCCGACATGTCTTCGCACGGACAGCCAGTCAGCCTTGGCCATCGCCAAGAATCCAGTGTTCCACGCTCGGACGAAGCACATCGAGATCCAGTACCACTTCATCCGCGAGAAGCTCATATATCAAGAGATTACTCTAGAGCAGTGTACCTCTCAGGAGAACCTGGTGGACATGTTCACGAAGGCTCTACCTTTGGTTCCGCTTTAGCGCTTGGTGGACCTCTGCAACATTCAACCGCTCCAAAATGAAGCTACAGAGGAGGTGTTGACGACATGATCGCTTCTACTTCATCTACATTTGTATCCGCATGAGTGAATCTCCATTTTGTATCCAGGAGGCACCCCATTTCTAGTCTATTTCCATTTTATATTGTACTTCCTTTGTATTTGGGTACCTTGCCATGTGCTTCTACTAGTTGTATTCATTCTCCTTTCAGGAGACTTATCCCACATATGATGTGCTTTTGAGAGCCCCTCCCAAATCTATCTTTTGAGAGTCCTGATTTCCACCAGCGTTCATCAAAATCTATATCGTATAAAAGACCTCCGCAGCCAGAACTAACTTGAGATCGAGAGAGCATAAGCAAACCAAAAGGATATGTAAATGAAGCAATGTAAGTTTGGCCTAGTCTGACAAAACATTATTCTACAGTATATAGAGATTTTTATATGATGCCCAAATCCTCCACATCATAGTCAATACTTTGATGTCGAACAGGGCAATACTTCAAAATCGGCCAAAACATGTTGAGTACTGCAATAAGAAAAATTTTGATGCAGTAAAAGATCGACAATAGAGACAAGTCCTTAACACTTTAACCTACCCGACAAAGAGATGTGCCCATGAAGATGTAAAGACCACCAAAAACTTCAAATCCTGTAGACATTGGTCAAACGGAATAGTCAATTATTATTAGCCTTGAGCTTATTACTCAATCCAATCGGTGTTGAAGTCCGAGTCATTTGTTCCCCAGCACTTATTTGTAATTCGTTAGCAAGTTCAGCTCGTCCATGATCAAGGCATCAATGCCGAGCAAAATTCTTGGAACATATTTTGTTTTCTCTTCTCATCGGTTGGTAGCAGCCAATTCCACATCTAGAGCATGCGCTCCATTGTCGGACGGCATCAGAGTGATGATGGTCAAAAGTGATTGTTGAAATTTTTGTGAGTATGATTTTCATAGCCTTTATAGTATTCAATGTATATTTTTAGCGCATGTTCACCAGTCCACGCAAAAATTGCATCCACTAATTTTATTGATGGCTACTAATTTTATCGATGGCAAAAAGATGTCGCTATTTTAAAGTCCTTTTCTTGCCATAGTCTGTCTGGTCCACACTTTAAATGAAGCCAGACAAGCCATGTAGTTACTAAATAATTCACATGCCGCATTTTACAACACGCCCCTTATCTGATCATGTAAAGTGCATCTCCATTATATAATCTGATAGTGATTTTCCACTTGTTTCCTCAATCAATGGAAACCATAAATGAGAAGGATATGCCCCTTTGTACAATGAACCATGTTCAATTTTCAAATATGATGTCAATGTTGATGATTCATTTGAATTTGTAACAATAATTGTATTCCTATCCCCATAAAAGGTAATATGTTCATCCTCCAAAGCTTATAAAAGGTTTGATGAAGCACTGGTTTTAGGAGATTCAGCCTTTATCTAGATCATTTCCTCACCAGATCCAAGCTTGATATTCTGATCTTCAAACCCTTCTCAGTGCATATGATTGAAAGCCTTCCATAGTGATCAATGGCACTAGCATTGAACATATCCTCTTGTTTCATCCAGTATTTGAGTGGTGGTGTCTGTTGAAAGTAGAATGAAGCATTGTTCGAAAACATATAGCCCATCTGATCCTTTATCTCTTACTGTCTTTCCAAGTGAGAGAGTAAATCTCTCCAACATCTATCCCCACCAAATCTCTACAACATCTTGATGGGTCGACCTGAAAATAAATCATTGAGTAATATCAAACTCTTTGACGAGAATCAAATAAATTTTCAAAATTTAATGGATTTTTTATGCAAGATGCATATGATTTTTTTCATATCAAATATGATTGATGAAAATATCAAATCTTAAGCTCTACTAATAACCATTTTGGTCAACAATACTTGAGTTTACATTAAAAAACATTCATAAATCTAGTAGAGATACTCAAGAAACAAGTCCTATCATCTATTCATTCAAAACTAGATCCCAACTTAGATTACTACTCACATATATACACTCATACATATCAAGGAAATCCAACTAACTCTACTCATACAGACATCCACCTTGTTTGCCCAATTTTAATATTAGAAGTGTTTTCCACAACTAGTTTTCATATTTCCTTCAATATTTTATTCCAACATCAACTTCTTCAGCATCATCTTCATGTAGGTGTAATTTGTAGTTTACCTTTTTGTGGAGGAATAAAGTATAAACTTCTGTTTGTCATAATATTTTTGTTCTGTTTTTACATTTACAACTTTTGTTTTAAGAAGAAAGGCTTAACCTCTTATTTTGAGCTAAGGATCTAGATGTATGTAGAAGAAAGAGTTAGGATTTCACATAGACATGATTCATTCATCTATATGCTCATATTTATAAAAGTTTACTTTCCTCTTTTGAATAAGCTCATCACCATCTTTATTATTCATTTCATTAGGTTGATCAATTTCATTTATTTCAACATTATTCAATGGAGAGAAAAGCAAGTTAACAGTTTCTTGCATTACATTTAAATCATCACTTTGGTTGACAACTAGATTTGAGCAAGCGAAAATGTTCTCAATACCAATACTTCAATATTCATCCCATGCATCATGATTTTTATTCTTTGTGTTTTGATCATCACATCCATTAATTAAAGTCAAGTAGTCAAAATCTAAAACATTGTCAAATTTCATATAATCTTCTTTATCAAGTATTTGAGATGGAATGAGTTATTTAGGTTCATTAGTTTCTTCATTAAGATAATCAAGTTCTTCATTAAGGTAATAAATTTCTTCATTAAGATAATATATATGGGTCTCACCTCCCCTTTCTTCATATAGAGGAATAGTGAGATTTTAGAATTAAGAGTTTAGCTCTCTTCCCACTCTATATACTTGTTATCAAAAGTTTTATATTCCTCATTGGTCTTAATTTTATCCATTGATGTGGATTCATCCTTGAGTTCATTAACATATTTTTCATCCTCACCTTCGTTATCATGTTTTTGTTCGTTCATGTCATAGTTGTGAATAGATATTTGCTCCTCTAATTCATGTTCTTCTTCTAATCCATATTCTTCCTCATAATAGTCATTATATGCCAAAAAATCTTCTCTAGATTGATTAGTTTTACGATCACTATCTACACACTCTAATTTTACTATAGAAGACCCTTTCTTTGATTCAGAAAGATTCTCATAAAGTTTTTGCATCCCTCCTTTTCCACAATTAATAGCTAAAGGAAGATGTGTCCTATATTCACACAATCTCTTGTTAGTGTCAATGATAAGTTTTCATTCCTTAGCTTCTTTTAAAGTCTCACAAGTATAGGTGAGATGGTAAGTGGAATCACACCCAACACATCTCCTAATGTTGGAATTCTTTCGCTTATTAAAGTTTCTTTGATTGGTCGGTTGAGGAATAGGTCGTGGCACTATTATAGGTTGAGGAAATTCTGTAGTTTGAGTTTGCATAAAGGATTTATCATGAGAATTTAGTGTATAGACTACATTTTGTAAGGCGGATACTTCCTTTGATATATTTGCATGCATTTGCATCATATTATCCAAATTATTAAATAAAATTTCAAATTGCAAATAAGTTGGTACCTTTGATGTAGATGTAGTTTGCTCAACCTTTGCAACTATATGAGTCTCTCTAGGTTCATGAATAAAGGGGAAATTAGGAGATAGATTAGGCATTGAAACATAAAGAAGGAATTGACATTGCCTCATATGTGCAACTGCATCAACCATTGTCTTAACTATAGCCCAATCATCAGTAAGCCCATACCACTTACCTCATTATTTGGAGTATAATACTATGTCCGGAGTAAGGGCTATGCTATCATTCTTTGGTGATTGTGAAAAACGTAAGTTGGGTAATTGAAACTTGAGGCTTTTGGGAGCTAATCCACTTCATGAAATCCTCTCTGCTATGCTAGCTATAGTCTTCTAAATAGAACTCTTTATGTAGTTTCTTCATAATTTCCTTCCATTCAAGTTCATTATGAGATTCGATTGTGGTCATAACTATTCTTATTGCAAGCCAAGCTAGGTACATTATCCACTTAGATTCTGATAATCCATTTAGCTTAGCTAAATCTTCAAATGTACATAGATAGTTTGTAACATTTACCCCTCTAAAATTGCCTTTATCTCTTAATAAAGTTTCCACAACCTTTTGTTTGTGGGTTTCATTCATCATATTTTTAAATAAATAATTCGTTTTTTTTTCTTCTTGATGTGAATCAAATTTAACAATTTTATTTATGTCTTGAACTTCTTGCTTAACTTTCTCTTTATGTTCAACTAGTAAATCTACAAGCCCACTGGTATCTAGTTTTGTTCATTTATAGTTTCCAAAAGATATGCAATGAAACCAAAAATTTTAAGAATATGAAGAAACCTTACCGATCACGGCTCAAAGAAGAGGTTCAATAAATGTGCGCATGTGAATTTTTAATATATTATTTGTCAATTTACCAAATACTAAATACAAAAATTGCTAAGAATATCATGTGTATGTGCAATCGTCACTGCTTCAATAGTCGATGGAATGGGTGGCATGAAGAGGATCGCCCACTCTCCAATCTCGATGGAGGTGCTCACATCACAATAATCAGCCCTCTACACCCAAGAGATTGCACAGATTTAGGAAAAAGCTACTGCTCCCAAGGATGAAAAAGCAACGGTGATAATCAACTCACGTGTATGCATATGTAGAAAATAGAAATCATATGTACCTGAGTTTCAGTGTCGGATCTTCACATTAGGTTCACAAATGTCAAGAAGATGCAAACACTCAGTTGGTGGATCACGTCAACTACCAAATTCAACGGCTCACATAGGGTGATTGTTAGCAACTCCGGTAATAGAAAATAACTCCAAAACAATGGATTAAGTAATTTACTTTTAAGAAAATTAATTAGAGAACCCAATTCATCATGCTTAGTCAAATGTTTTCTTTATCATGGATCATTCTTTGAAGTGAAACCTGAAGTATGTATAGTGTCATTTTAACAATTTTTAGCAATAAAATACTAATCATATGTTATGACCTAAGAATATAATACTACCACCTCTAAGCAAAAAAAATTTCCAAACTTAGTAGCTAAACACATTTCTACAGACATTTTTTGTATATCGATATAGGATAGACCAAAACTAATCATGTAAATATTTACAATGAAGCTCCATCACCATCATCATCATCAACTTGAGATTGTAGATAAATTCATCAACTCATCCCAGGGGGGAAACGTGTCACCACTAAATGTCCCAAGTTCGAGGAACAGTACTCAAAGCAAATTTCAAGTTCAACAACGACAACAAGGGGCAATCAACCTTCCATGATTGACATGTACATGAAGCACTGTAAGTTTGGCCTGGTCTAAGAAAACATTATTTTATAGTGCACAAAGATTTTTATATGATGCCCAAGTCCTCCACATCATAGTCAATGCTTTGATGTTGAACAGGACAGTACTTCAACATCGGCTACAAAATTCCTCATCATAAGTGTGGAGTATACGTAGACAGTGCCAAAGATAATTAAGCTCACAAAAGAACAAGTAATACAAACACTAGATCAAGGGGCCGCCAAAACATGAAGAGTATTGCAGTAAGAAAAAGTTTTGGTGCACTAAACGATCAACAACAAAGAGAGGTCCTTTACACTTTAACCTACCTAACAAAGAGATGTGCCCATTAAGACACCAAAAATTCCATATCTTGAAGACATTGGTCAAATGGAATAGTCAACGACTATTACACATGATCTTTACAGCCTTCAATCTATATTTTTAGCACACAGTCACCAGCCATGCAAAATATACATCCATTAATTTTATCGATGGCCACTAATTTTATCGATGCCAAAACGATATTGCTATTTGTATGTCCTTTTCTTGCCATAGACGGGCTGATCCACACTTTAAATGAACCCATACAAGCCATGTAGTTATTATATAATTCACATGCTGCATTTTACAGCATGCCCCTGATCTGATAATTTAAAGTGCATCTCCATTATAAAATCTATTAGTGCTTTTCCACTTGTTCCGTCAAGCGATGGAAACCATAAATGAGAAGCATATGCCCCGTTGTACAATGAACCATGTTCAATTTTCAAATACTATGTCAATGTTGATGATTCATTTCAATTCGTGACAGTAATTGTATTCCTATGCCCATAGAAGGTATTAGGTTCATCCTCCAAAGCTTATAAACGGTTTGATGAAGCACTCATTTTAGGAGATTCCACCTTTTTCTCGGTCATTTCCTCACCAAATCTAAGATTTCTATTTTGATCTTCAAATCTTTCTCAGTGGATATTATTGAAAGCCTTACATAGTTATCAATAGCACTAGCATTCAACATATCCTCTTGTTTCATCCAATATTTGAGTGATGGTGTGTGTTGAAAGTAGAATGAAGCATTGTTCCAAAATTTGTAGCCCATCTGATCCTTTATCTCTAATTATCTTTCAGGGTGAGAGAGTAAATCTCTTTGACACTAGAATCCCTTTTTCTAGAGCTTCTTAGATTTTTGGAGGTCTTAGGACTCCATGCTTGTGATGCCCTTAATGGGGAACCAAATCAAATCATTCTATCTGATACCCATCAGCCATTCCCAATCTTCACTGATTTTGTCAAATTGTTTGACCTTCTTCCAACTCTTCCATAGAGAGAAGAACAGATTGGAGCCTTTAGGAGACACTAGAAGTGGGGAGAACAAAAGGCTGAGAAGGCCTAGATCCTTCCAATTTGGGAGTCCCACCAACATAATAGCACTCCTATTCCTGAAGATAATCATGGTGCAGGAGGCCTCATTGTTGCACAAAGCTCTAATAAGCCATTTAGCCATCGACTTATTTGCCATGCCTTTGAATCTCTTGATCCTTCGATCTCCAATAGGAGAGAAAGTAAATAGTCAATGAGATAAGGAACGTATTAATTACCATGGTGCACCTTTGCGAGTTTGATCTGCATATTTTTCCAATAGGCTATAGCAAAAAGCAAGGGGGCCAAAGGCAATCCTTGTGTGATAGAGCATTTTAATCTGATAGCCTTCAACAATTGGCCATTGATATTTATCTACATTGACACATTTTGTAGCAGGGTAGAGATCATTTTAGTAGATATCTGGCTACAACCAAGGTCTTTAAGATATTAGAGAATGAAGTCCCATTCAAACCTATCATAAGCTTTGTTGAAGTCAATCTTAAGGAAGATAACATCTTAAGCAGATTCTTCAATGATGTCTAGACCTCCCATATATGATTAATAGATTCTAGGTTGGATCTACCCTTGATGAAGCCTTTTTGGTCCTCACTTAGCCAGCTTTGTAAGTGGAAAGAAAATTTGTTGGCAATAACTTTAGCAAAGGATCTTGTAGCCTATTTGTAGCATCATAATCAGGCACAAATTTTCAATCTTTCTTTTGTTTCCTTTTTTGCGAATAAGCTTGATGACACCTCTATTTAGACATTCAGGCAGCACACCAAAAGACAACACCTCCTACCACACCAAGCATAGTGGAGTGGCCACCGCCAATCTAAAGGTCTTGAAGACTTGGGCTTTTCCCATTAGGCAGTGAATGGATAACTTCTAGAATCACAATATCTAAAATGGGAGCTTCAAGAAGAATCTTCAAATTGTGTGGGATTGTTGATTATTTAACTCTAGAAATGGTCACCATGCAATCACATTTGCGGAAAAAAAGGCATCGAAACCCCAAAGAGTTAGGAAAAGTGGTTGACAATCACTAAGCTATTTTCTTCTTCTATCTTGCATTTGACCCCATTGATGTCCATCAAGAAGGAGATAACATCCTTATATTATTTCGGTTTTAAGAGACCACACATCTCTTTAGTAGGTTTGTCAGCCTTAGCAGCCCACCACTCTTTAAAGTATACTTGTAGATTTTTCCTTCGAATTTCTTCCTCGTATCTCAACATGCCTCTGGTTTTTCACAACCCCATCTGGTATTGAGAGTTGCCTTTGTTCAATGCCTCCTCAAGATGCCCCAATCTCTGATAGAGCCTAGATCTGTGATAATTTTGTGAGAAGGTCAACTAAATCCTAGTGGGTTCCACCTACTTCTAGCTATATTTTGGAGGTCAATACACTTCGAAATTGACATCAGAGCAACGAATTGAAACTTGGATAAGGTTATAATTCCTTGATGAAGAATTCAAAGCTATTAGAGCAAAGTTTTATCATCAATCCTACATGAAGGTAGAAGGAGATAGCAAGGAAGCATCTCAAGCAATATCGAGGCAAAAAAAGGTGCACAAAATTCATTAGAAAGTTAAATCTTATACTTCTTATTATAAAAAACATCCAAAAAGAGGGTTAAAGGAGGAAGTTTAGTATTACACAATGGGTGACCAACATGCACAAATAGAGAATCTTGATAAGAATACGTATCAAGCATGGCGGTTTAGAATCAAAACATACTTGTAAGGTAGAGCCTTGTATGGTTTTATTGATGGCACATATATGAAAACTATATTACTAGAAATCCCAAATCAACATGAGCTAAGGGATTTATACTTTGGAATCAAAGAGACAAAAGGGTTATATTCATTTGATCACAATATATTCAGCACTCAATAGTAAGACACATAGAAGACCTAGATGCAAGTAGGGATGTTTGGCTTGCATTTGAAAGATTTTATGTTAGAGGTACAAGAGAAAAATAAGATTCAAATAAAAGATGAGTTGGAAAACATAAAGAAATATACAAGTACATAGGTGAATGATTACTTATTGAAGGTTAAAGAGATTGAAAGTCAGCTTGGATCAAATCAAGCTCATGTGGAGGATGATGACTTGGTTGCACATACTCTCAATGGACTCAATCATGATGAGAGATGGAAACCAATCATTACTTCTATTTATGCTAGAAAAGAACTACCAAATTTTGATCATCTTGTGCACTCATGGTCATAGAGAGGATGAATCTGAATGGCTCCACTTCAAATGGAAAAGGATCTTGAGGACAAGCTCTCTTTATAGGATCATCAAGAGGAAGAAGCAGAGGTGGAACAGGTTCGAGGAAGAAGTCATACATCAAATGGTGATCAAGGGATTTCAAGTCACTACTTCAACACAAGAGGACTCGGATGAGGACTCGGATGGATTTTCTTGGTTGAACCTTCAGAAAGGTGTTGAGCTTTGCAACACTAGAGAGGTGCTAGATTTCTCAAAACATCATTGAGCACTTGGGGTTCCCCACCTTTTGCCACTACATGGAAATTGCTATGAAACATCATTTTCCAATCAATATTCCCTTTTATCCTTTCACTAAGGTTAGGAAGGCTCCTTCATTCCATGCTAATACTTTGGTATTCTCCTTGTGCTTTTTACATGCACTTTACCTCTACTAAGTAATGGATGAGTGTATTCAAGCAAACCTAGACTATTCTCTGTAGGACTCAAAAGGAGATCAAGAGAATTTTCAAAGAAAGAAGGAAACTTATAGAAGGCTCATTCTCTTGGAGAATGAAGTTGACTTAGGTAAATTGCACCTATAAAATGCAAAGAGAGGAGCACACACAGATTGAGAAAAGGAAGAAAAATCTTCTTCTACTTCTTCTATTACATAAAGAGAATATACGAGAATGACCTAATATAAAAATACAACTAGTACAATGTATAAAGGACAATACATGAAGAAAACCCTAATGTTTGCAAGTGAGTGGGTTGGCAAGAAACAAATGTGTCATCACTCTTGGGAGAACAATCTGGCATATATCAACATAACCACTATACATGTCAAAGAGATGCAAAAGTGGTACGTGTCATCCTGGATCATCACAAACACTATCCCTAGCATACATCGACATAACACTATCCATGTCAGTGAGATGAAAAAATGGTATGTTTCATCCTTGATCTTCACATGTTGAGATTAGCCTAGCAAACATACAGGCAATGGATGTCACCAAACTACAAACTCAAATAATAAATCCTCTAAGAAAATCTCAACTCTTTCCCTTGTCACTTTATCTTCATCTTTTTCTTCTCTTTTCTATTCTTCATTTTTTTCCCCTTATAAGCTTCTACTGCAAACCTCAAAATAAGATAACACAAGCACCTAAAATGATTTGAGGAAGAGCAAGATCCACTTAAAAGCAAAAAAGGAAAGCAAAAACAAAAAAAAGGGATGGGAAAGATAGAAAAAGAAAAATAAAATAATGAAAAAGATAGAAAATGAAAAATAAAAGAGAAAACTACAAAGTAAAAAGAGGAAACAAAGAGAAACTCAATAACTAGCACAGAGAAAAGACTAGACCACTTACATGACAACAAAATAGCACATGAGAGAATCGGGACACCTCTTTATTGGAGGCCAAGTCCATTTACCACCACCAATAACGCAGCAAACTCCATGTAGCCATGAGAAAATTGATCAAGAAGCAGCAACCCATCACTGCACCTTGCAAATTTTTGTGCAAGGTCTCTAATCTATAGTCTAACCATGGTGTTACACACAACTATAGCATGTGTCTTCTATGTGGCTATTGTTGTTGTCGTGATTGATTTGCCAACTCGCTTTTATGCTAAGCTACCTTGAGCTTTGGAAATGAACCAACAATAGCCATTCGTGCTCATATTTGCTCAGCTCTAATTGATGATGGTGTCATTGTGAAGATCCTAGTGACATTCTACACACACATTGAAAGTGTTGCTATTTCAACATTGCTTTGGTACTTAATTTATCCTCGGACACTACACTACTCTGACACTGCTAATCTAATGCTTTTAACACCATTGCTCCATCCTCTCTCTCCACTCAAGTTGCTTGTACACATTGATAGTGTTCTACCTCTAATCAATTTTTTGTTGAGGGTCTGAAAACTAATTTATGAAGGTTTCCTATGTGTTAAGGATTTGATCGATTTGCCAATGAATAAATAGTTTATAGAAATTTCCCTCTATCCTTTTTTCTCATGGAGTGTAGATTATAATATTTAAACTTGAATCATGTCTAAAAGCACTCAATTTTTCCATTTTTATGCTTATCAAAAGCAATAAATAATTTGCATATTGAGGAAATAAGATAAATTTTACAATTCTGAAATTTGTAATTATATTACGTTCCATCTCATATGGATATTTTTCAATATCTGTTAAATCATATGCCATAATGGTATGTGATAAGGACAATGAAATTTTGACAACACATGATTTATTATTTTTAATTGCATAATTGTACATTTGTATAAAACTCTTCAGCAACTTACTTATATATTTTATCTATTTTCAATATAGGAAAAAAGGATGTTCTGTTCATTACATATTCTTAGTATCTAAGTATGCATACACATGTAGTAACAAAAAAAAAAGCACGTCAATCCTATCAATGAAAAATAAAGGGGAGAAAACTTAATAATCACAAAGTATTGTATCTTTTATCATTATACATACTGTCTAGATTTACTCAAATACTTAATGGTGATAAAAAAGAAAACCTAATAGAAATGCTTCCATTCTTACAAACCACTCATAAATATGACCCAAGAATTAATCCAATCTCAGCTGGTATATTAATTATTGGAATGACCATACGAATCAATTAGAATGAATACTACGGCTTGTTTGCACAAATACAATAAGATAGAGTACTCTATGTGAGCTTCATCTGGAGATACAGATCATTGAACTACGTGCAAAATACGAAAGCAAGGGATGAGCTTGATTGAGGGAGAGATTCCTAAGGATTGTGGTAAGACTCTAATGACAATGCCTTAGTTGGATGATCAGTGAGAATGCACCCTTGAATTCATATTTAAATCCTCGCTCGATTTGGTGAGATATATTTGGTATGATGTTTCCAAAAAGGTTCCCGATTTTCTCTCAAAAACCTCCGTAGTTGAAATTCAATTTCATATGACTTTGGTTTCTATATTCTTTCGCTTCTTTTGACTCATGTTTGATGTTGCAAAAGATTCATATTTGAATTCTTGAGCTTGCACTTAATTTCGAACACTTCCCCTCAAGCTCGTATTTAATATGCATGTCCTTCATGAAATTTATTAGCTTTGATCCATAAAGAAACTTTGATCCATGAAATTCAATAGCTTTGATCCAGAAAGAAACTCGGTCTTTGGTTCCAATGTTCCTAATGTCCGTTTCCTTCGCCAAAACTTTCTCCTAACAAAATCATAATATACTTCTATATGCTTATGCCTAACATGAAACATAGGATTGTTTGCTAGGCATGTGCTTGAGATAATGTCTTTATGGAGTGGAAATCTTTAGATCTACACATCTAAGTCTTCAAGGAGCTTTTTGAGCTGCATAATTTCATACATAACTAATGATATTCCTATGTAGTCTATGTTTATTGACGATAAAGCGATTATGGATTGCTTCTTATATTACCTTTGCTTACATAGTAATATGTGCTTCTTCTATCCTCGTTTGAGCTAGCCCAATCTTCATCACTAAAGCCTTTGACATACAAGGAGTAATCATTAGCATAAAAGGGACAATACTTAATAATGTTCTTGATATGTTTCATCACTTTCCTAGCTGCATTTGAATGACCAATGGTGTGCTTGTAGGAATTGAGAAAGCATATCTACAACATACCATAGGTCTAACCTTGTAATATTTTCACATAAAGGGGATTTAGTTATGCTTCTTTATAATTTATTGTGTTCAAAAGATTCACCAACGCCTATCTATGCTATATACCTATTTTCTCTTTTCCACACCATTTTGTTGTGTTGTGTGCCTGCAAGTGATCTGCGTCCTTATGCATCAAGCTTGTACATACTCAAAGAACGCATAATAGAAGTATTCTTCCCCTTTGTATGACCTTAGAGCCTTGATCCATCTGCTTGACTCCTTCTCCACTAGTGGTTTGAACCTTTTGAACGTAGAAAACATATTTGTTTTCTATTTAATAAAATAGGGCCACAGTTTTCTTGAGTTTTGGTGAGATATAATTACTCTTCTTGAGCTGAAGTGTATTTTTCGTACCTAATTTGTGAGCCTCACATAAATCATGCATCATAACAGTCATAAAAGTAGCTAAACCTCTTACCACTTGCACGATCATTCCAACCCTTTTGTGTGATCAGTCCAACTAAGTAATTTTTTTTTTCACAAGAGATAAACAGTTCCTTTGATGTACATGTGATGTACATCATCTAAGCATTCTACCTTCCTTATTTCCTTTTTAAATTAGTTCATAACCATTCATAGGTTCTTCAATTAGACAAACTTTATGATTGAATTTTACTTGAAACCTCCTTCTACAATCTTCCCAATTGAAATCATGTTCTTTGTAATGGTGGGTACATGTACCACTTTTGATAGGCTTCCTATTTTATCTCCTCCAAATGATGTCTCCCATATGTTGAATCTCATATTGTATATTAGGCTTCTTTATTTATGTCTTCCAACTTGCTTTCTATTATATGTTGAATCTTCTACTCTATACTAGCACATGTCTCTACATATCACCTTTGTTTTAGGGCTGCAAATTACTAAACAAGACTTCTTGCATGACATACACTTGCTGAAACCATTATCAATGTACCAAACGTGATCACATGGCTGATTTGAATCACTTCCATGCCTTGTAGCTAATAAAGATTTATACTCATTTGAAGTTGAGGAGTTTGCAAGGCTACCTCTGTTTCTACTACTGTTGTTCCCTTGGATTGAATCATTGTGATAGCACTCATTTGCATAGTGCCCTAGTTTTTCACATATGTACCACTCATTGCCTTGATTTTGGTTGTATCCTGTTTGTGCAAGTCTTCTACTCTATCATTGGGCGTTCCTCTTCTTATTATTATTTGGTCTTGATCTAAACCTAGATTTTGGTTGCATTGAATGTTTTGATTCCACCTATGTCAGCCTCCTAATCTAGCTTCACCTCTTCCATACATTTCTTTTGAGTTCCTTCATGCAAAGAATACTTGATCCTAATGGTTTTTCCTCTTCATACATCGAAGGTTCATCATTCCAATGACTTTCTGAGTGATAAGTCTTTCAAATAGGAAGAGAGTTTCCTAGCCTTGGTTAAGGTTGAATTCAAACTTTCTAAACACTCCCAAACCTTCTTAGAGGTATCTAAGTTTTGAATATGCCCAGTCATGGAGTTATTCACATGTTGGGAAATGATGAATATAACCGTTCTGGTTAATATGATGCATGTATATATTAGCATCATTACTATTTGCTAAACACTGTAAGGCTTTTCCCATAAAGAAATTGTTAGCCCTAAACTTCGAGGGTTTCATTTTTCTAACTCCTAATTTTTTGTGTTGTAGTCAAGCATCCTTTCTCCCTAGCCTTACATATGCTTCCCAAGATCTTGATCGGTGCAATAAAATAACTACACGCTGATTTTACATTCTCAATCAAGTTTATATGCTGTAAGTGTCGCCTTGAAACTTTGTAAGCTAGATATGTTCTCCCTCCTTCGCATTCTTCCCTCTTATTTGAACGACCTACTCTTCATCAATCCAAGCTCTTCTTCAATTTTTGGTGATCCCTTTTGATTTCCTCAAATGAAATGTTTTCTTTGATACCGCTGATGGAGTACCTCCACTTTAAGTACAAATAGAAGCCACTAGACCTCTCCTAAGATCAAAATCTAGAGCACCATAATCACTCAAGATATTTATTTCTCCGAAATGGATAAAGTAATGAAATCAAGAATTTGTAAACACTAAAAGGACTTGTATATCTTTCAGACGAGCTATTATTTCTTCCAAATAGATTATGGTCACTCAAACAAACTAATGTTTCATAACACACTACTAAGATCCTTAACAGTGACCAAACATGGTACCTAATAAAAAATGCTTCAATTCTCACAAATCACTTAGAGATATGACCCAAGGCTTAATCAATGCTTGACTAATACAACATGAACCCAATGAGCATATAAAGCAATCAAAATGAATAAAAACTCTTGTTTGAACAAATATAAGAAAATAAACTAATCTATGTGAGCATCATGTAGAGCAGGAATAGATATAAATATCTATGCACTATATGCAAAATAAGCAATCATCTGGTGAATGTAACTGAGGCTAAGCCTCCTAAAGAGTGTAATGAAAGTCTAATGACAATGCATTGCTTGGATGATCACTGATCTCATATATTTGGTTATATGCTTTCTTGATTAGGTAAGATATATTTAGTTCGATCTCATGACAAAAGTGTTCATATTTTCTCTCTACCAATTTGCTAATCGGATTTGGGTTTAGTATGATTTCTTTTTGCATATTATTTAGCTTTCTTTGAATCATGGAGGATGTGGCAAAAGATTCCCATGTATATACTTCAGCTTGCACTTAATTTCCAACAGAAATATCTCATAAATTAAAAAAATGATCACATCAAGTTACATCATGTCTTAAACTTTATGGATTCCTTGTATACATGATATGCATATAGAAAAGAGAGTGTAGATTGTATATTACAAGAAAAGTCATGATAAATAAAATATACAATTAAAAA
>CM035407.1:217078645-217143645 GCA_020310875.1 Ceratopteris richardii
ATCTGATAGCTAGTTTTTGCATCAATTATTTTGGAGATGAGGACGACACCATGTATAGTTTGAACAAAGGCCCTAAGCATACAATGCTATTGGTGAAGTAGTAACAATAGTAATGATGAGAGATCGAAAGAGAATTCAATGAAATAGAGTTCAAAACCTAAAACAAACCCAAAATTGACTAATATATTTCACTCAACACTTCTATCTATAGAGGAATTTTGGAAGGTGGTGGATATCCAAAAGCCCTCTAAGTAGATGTAGTAGAAAATATAAATTACATCTCCACCTATGAAGTTCTTATTGATTTGTGAGTATAACAATACCATAACTATTAAAATACAACCAAATTATAAAGATAAAGCTAAAAATACATATTGGTCTATTGAACAAGGATTAGAAGACAAGGAAAAAAATTTCAATCTTATGGCAATAGGTCCTCAACCCTTGAATGGAGGTGTGCAAGGAAGTTCAAATTTAAATAGAGAAAGTTTGGGTATGCACGTGAAGAGCAATTCAAAGCATGTGTGTCACCGCATGTACCAATTATGAATCCAATAGATGAGGGCATGTATAGGTTGTGATAGGGTTACCATAGCTTATTGTGAGACCAATAAATTCACATCCAAGGTGAAAAGGACCCTCAACATCTATGTGTGAGCACGTGTCAAACTAGTGACTCTATCAAATATCATTATCATTTTGCAAAGAAACAAAACATGTGGAGATTGAAAATAATTGCACTTAAAAGCTCTTAAAATTTAGTGGAAGCGAAAGGATAACCATTTCATACAAGGCATCAATGGACAAAGCAAAGTATGAAGTCGATTGAGGAGTATTCAAAGACCTACCAATAGATTTGGACTCCCAAGGAGCTAATGGAAACTCATTTCATACAATGCACCAATGGTCAAAGCAAAGTACCAAGTCGATTTCGACGTAATCAAAGACCTACCAATAGATTTTGACTCCCAAGAAGCTAATAGAAACTCAAAAGGCACATAGTACATGTATTTTAGTTCCCAAGAGGTTGTATTTTTGTGCTAAAGGAGTGGTGAAGATTGAGCATGCATCTAGATTGGAGGTCAAAGAAGCCTAAGGTTGAGGAAGATTTTCATAATTTAGGGTTAATTGACAACCATATGGAAAATTAAAGTAATACGTTGGAATTCCAAAGATTTACTAAGGTTTCCAAGAGTCACAAAAGTCAAAACGTTATCTTTATTCAGAATTTGAAGCACAAAATTTCACAACTGATGGAAGGTTAAGAAACAAGGAACATGAAGATTTACGTTGAAAGATGAAGAGTCACCTGAGGATTATCTCGTGGGTAAGTCGATATAAAAAGACCATTATACCATGTCCAAACTTTGAAGGACAAGGAAGAGTGCACCCATGCTCTAGGAGAGTCATATCTACTCAGAAATCATTCTCAAGGCTCCATTTCTTCTCCACATTCTCTCTAGATTAAGTTCTTTTTAGATAGTAAGTTCTATTATAATTATTTCATGTACTTTTGACATCTGATTTTTGTAAACTTATACTTTTTGGAAAGCCAATAAAATCTACTTCATTGACTATGTGAATCAAGAGATATGGTTGATTCTCTATCTATGTGCCAACTTTCTTAACCATATGTGATAGGTATTGCAGAGGCTATTTGTAATAGCTACCATTGTCTAAATTGTGTACATTATAGCTCATTAGAATGCTATTTTTAACAACTGCCCATGTCTAAATTGTGTACATTATAGCTTGTTAGAATGCTATTGAAGTCTGCTAGGTTTATATGGATTTTTATATTCGTTAGCAATCCAAATGGAGAAAAACATGCATTCCAAATTAACTATGTTAGAAAATAAATATTTTTGGGGAGGGTCCATGCACTTTTGCTACATATGTGAAGTGCATAAATCTTCCTTCAAAATCATCTTCATGAAGAATATGGACTTAGCTATCCTCCACTTTATCACAAGACTAGAAACGAACCTTCAAACTTCAAGTCATATGAGAGATTTCGTTTGTGTAAAACTCAACACTAGAAAGGAATTCTATTATGAATTGTGGTTCTTCTTTCAAAACCCCTTAGAAATCCAGCTATATAAAGGTCTATTTGTAAACTTTAAAAGCAGCCAATACATTGAAATTCTCATTATCTCGACTTTTATTATCTTAACACGAGATTTTCGTGTCTTTATATTGAAGGAGTCGAATGTTATCACCCAATCATCGGACTCTAATTTGAAGCTATGCTTAATGTTCCTTAGTATACTAATCTATTACTTGATTCCATAAGTTGCTCACATGTAGAAACCTTTTAGCCTTTTCTTTTTTTTTTTTGGCCCCAAAGATTCTCATCGATAAAATTTAACTAGACTTATGATGGGTATGTATGCATGCATCACTTCAAAGAAGGGGTGATATATGAACTTACTTTTTACAAACATAGAGGGCGAAAAGGGGCAATAGCTACTCCATAAGTTTCTTTCTACTTCAATAGAGCCCTTCATCAATTCAAAATTTCCCAATGATGCAAATAAGCATACTTGAGTCCGACAATGCAAGCTAATTGGATGGGTCGCTTGTCTCCTTTGGGTGGGTTTAGGCTTCAATCCCCTATGATGGCACTAGCTAGACACACTCTCCTCTTTCTCATGAGATAAATTGGTGTTCACACTACAACATATCGAGGGAATACCGACGGTCAGTGTACCGACGGGCAGCTCTCGGCGTCCGTATACCCCTCGGACAATTTGGGAAAGCCGCTTTGCCTCGAAACCACAGCGTCGCTATATGCATAGGTATAAGCGTCGGTATATGCATCGGTACTTTGCTGGAAATACCGACGCGTATACCGACGCTCTCTTTTTAACCGGGCTCGAGCCGGAAATTCGTCATTCTAAGCGTTTTGAATCTAGATCTTCTCCTTTCGGGTTTGCACGCGCCAACAACAGATCTCTGTTTGTCATCCTCTCTCTCTCTCTCCCTCTCTCCCTCCCTTCCCTCTCTCTCTCTCTCTCCCTCCCTCTCTCTCACTATCTCTCTCTCTCTCCCTCTCTCTCTCACTCTCTCTCCCTCTCTCTCCCTCTTTCTCTCTCCCGCTCTCTCTCTCTATCTTTAAACAGACCTCTATCTTTAAACAGACCTCTATCTTTATAGATCTGAAGTTTTGGTAAGTAGATCACACATATTGTAGCACTCTTTTTTCTTTTTCTATGTTTTTTCTTTACTAATATGTTCTTTTTTTGTTTTTGCAAGAGATTTTGGGATCAAATCTTTGGAAATTCGACGAAGAAGAACTTCAAGTGGATTTTGATGACCGTGATTCAAACAATTCTCTCTCTCTCTCTCTTTCTCTCTCCTTCCCTCTCTCTCTCTCTAAACACCTCTATTTTTATAGATCTGACGCTTTGGTAAGTAGATCGCACATATTGTATCACTCTGTTTTCTTTCTTTATGTTTTTGCTTTTCTAATATCTTCTCTCTTTATTTTTGGAAGAGATTTTTGAGATCAAATCTTTGGAAATTCAATGAAAGAGAACTTCAAGTGGATTTTGACAACCTTGATTCAAAAATTACATCAATGTAAGTAAGATATATATCACTCTTTTATCTTTCTTTATATTTTTGTTTTTTAATATCTTCTCTCTTTATTTTTATTTGAGAGAGAGATAGAGGGATATGCATATGCATGCATGCATGCATATGCATACATGAATTTTTATATTTCTGTTTTCTAATATCTTTCTTTATTTTTTGTTTTCTTTCTTTATATTTTTGTTTTCTAATATGCATACATGCATGCATGCATATGCATGCATGTATGTATGCATAAGCATGCATGCATGTATGCATAAGCATGCATGCATGTATGCATAAGCATGCATGCATGTATGCATATGCATACATGCATGCATGCTTATGCATACATGCATGCATGCTTATGCATACATACATGCATGCATATGCATACATGAATGCATATGCATACATGAATGCATATGCATACATGCATGCATGAGGGATATGCATATGCATACATGCATGCATATGCATACATGCATGCATATGCATACATGTTGGGAGAGATGGTTGGATGCACTCAAGAGATTGAGTTGAAGCTGCTAGACCTGCTTTGCTCCATCCCTCCTTTACTTCAGATATGCTTAGTACACTTGTTTAGCTTCCAAATGATACCAAGAAAGCATATATGTACTTTGCAAATGATATGTGTAATGATCAAATCAAAACAGATAACTTGGCACTTCAAAGATCAAGAAAAAACTTGCTATTTTTGTAGTGACACCTGCTCAGTCTTTTACTCAGTGTGACCAGCACACTAACAATTGATCTAATTCCTTCTGGACATATTAAATTAGCTTAACAAGCTACCATTTGCAAGTGGAATGAAAGGAAATGACAAACTATACTCTGAGAAATGAATTTAGCAAATTTATGTGTACCCCCGACTTTTTAGGAACACTGCAGCAAAATACCAGAGTCGACTTCGAGCGGAATTTCTCTGCAATGGCTGAATCAATGGCCTTGAAATTTTGTAGGCATGTAGTATGCGTGGAGCTGGTTCCAACAAGCTTTGAATCACTTGATTTGGTTCAGTAGATCCTGAGATATGCCTTGTTGAAGTTGACAGACTTGGAGATGATGACTCACAGAAAAACAGAGATGGTGAATGTAAATCTTTCTATTAGTTCACATGAATGTACAATCTCATTGGCTTGATAGATGCAGCCTAATGAGTTGGAGATGTGTAGGCTATAGTGTAGCACTCACACACTCAATGATCAAGAGTATTAGCCTCGGGGAAAGTGAAGGACACACCGCGACTTTTCAAGTACAACTTATATATGAATTGAGTGAGAGTTTGAATTCAAATTTGAATTCTTGGCTCCCTTCAATCACTCCTCTAAAAGTAGGGAGATATTCTCTCCATTTAGTCCTCTAAAAATCCACGACTAATCAAGTAGGTGTACTTATACATTAGATGCCAAGTCATATAGACTTTTACAATGGGTAAAGAGGTAAGAACTTATAAGCATAAGTTCACATAGTCCTTTCTTCAAGAGAATTAAACTTCCAAGGTTTCAACACTAAATTCCCAAGGTTCCAAGCCAAGTGTGAAGGCTTGAAATGCACCAACAGCTCCCCCTCAAGCCAAACACTTTGGCTTAAGTCTTCATCTTTAGTCTTCAATCACATCCTGCAATCCAATCATAGATTTGAATCTGCATAGCTTGTTTCCATCCAATGTTTTAGTGAGTAAATCTGCACATTGCATATTAGTAGACACATAAGTTAATTGAATGTCTTTGCTTAGCAATTTTTCTCTCACATAGTGGTAATGAACCTCTATGTGTTTGGTTCTAGCATGATATATTGGATTAGCTGCAAGGTGAAGAGAACTTGTGTTGTCACCAAAGATAATTGGTGGCCTTGTATATAGGCCTAACTCTGTATACAAAAGTTTCAACCAGATAGCTTCTTGAGTGGCATTGGCTAGCCCTCTATACTCTGCTTCAGTAGATGACAAAGCCACTGTAGGTTGCTTCTTGGCTGACCAAGAAATAGGTTTATCTCCTGCAAAACAAATGTATCCTGATGTGCTTCTCCTATCATCCTTGCATCCTGCCCAATCTGCATCTGAATATACTTTAATGTCAATATCTAATGTATAAGGAAAGTACAAACCATGACTTTGAGTTCCTTTGAGGTACTTCAAGATTTTCTTTGCTGCCTCTAGGTGAGGTACCCTTGGTTTGTGCATGAATTGGCTTAGCACACTAACTCCATATGCTATGTCAATTCTTGTCAAGGTAGCATAATTCAAACTACCTACCATGCTTTGATATCCTGTGATGTCTTGGACTTCTTCCCCTTCATGAGCACTTAGCTTTAGGTTGACCTCCATTGGAGTAGTTGAGACTTTAGCATCCTGCAAGCCAGACTTCTTGACCATATCCTGTACATACTTCTTTTGAGTGATATATATACCTGAGTTGGTGTAGACTAACTCAAGACCTAAGAAGTATTTCAATAATCCAAGATCACTAATCTTGAACTCTTTCATCATCTGTCCTTTGATGTGTCTAATCCCATTGACATCATTGCCTGTAATGATGATGTCATCAACATAAACACACAAGTAGATTACCTCTGTACTACTTCTCTTTATGAACAGAGAAGTGTCAGCTTTACTCATCACAAATCCTTGGTCTTGGAGATATGTTGTCAACCTGTAATTCCATGCTCTAGGTGCCTGCTTCAATCCATATAGAGCCTTCTTCAATTTACAAACATAGTTTACCTTCTTGGGATCTTCATAGCCAGGTGGTTGTGACATGTAGACTTCTTCAGATATCCATCCATTCAAGAAAGCATTCTTGACATCTAATTGGTACATGTTCCAATTTTTTGATGCAGCTACACTCACCAATATTCTGATAGTTGGCATCTTGGCCACAGGAGAAAATGTCTCCTCATAATCAATGCCTTGGGTTTGTGCAAAACCCTTGGCAACCAACCTAGCTTTGTACCTGTTTATTGTTCCATCAGAATTCCTCTTCAACTTGTAGATCCATCTGGATCCTATTACCTTCATAGAGTCTTTCTTGGGTACCAAGTCCCAAGTGTCACTCTCCTTGAGAGCTTCCATTTCTTCATCCATAGCTTCTTTCCACTCTGGTTTGGTGATTGCTTCTTCATAGGTACCTGGTTCTTCATTCAACAAATCCTTTGCAAGATATACAGAATGTTTAGTTACAAGTGATGTGTCATACCCAAATCTGATTGGTCTTTTGATTTCTCTCTGAGATCTTCTAATAGATTGATTTGAAGATTCTGGAATATCCTCTAGTTGCTTCATCTTCATCTTCCCTTTGGACTTCCATGCTTTGAACTCCTCAAGATTGATAGTGTCATCAACCTCTGAGCTTAGATTTTCTTCCTTGCTTGGTTCTTCTTTGATTAGCTTTGGGAACTCTTCTTGCAAGTCATAGGGTAGACTAACCTTCCTGCATTCATTCTCATACCATGAGTCATTCTCATCAAAGATGACATCTCTGCTTACCTTGAAGCCTTTGTTTGTTGGGTTGTAGAATCTGTATCCCTTTTGGTTCAAATCATAACCAATGAAGATACATTTTTCAGCTTTAGGGTCTAGCTTTCCCCTTACCTGTGAGGGAATATGCACATATGCTACACAACCAAAGATTTTGCAATGATCCAGAGAAGGTCTCTTACCATGCCAAGCTTCATATGGTGTCATGCCATCAAGTGATTTGGATGGCAACCTATTGATGAGATAGGTGGCAGTAGATACACTCTCTGCCCAAAGATAATTTGGCAATTTCTTTTCATTAAGCATAGACCTAGCTGTTTCTACAATGAGTCTATTCCTTCTTTCAGCTACCCAATTTTGTTCAGGTGAGTACCTTGTATTGATCTCCCTTTTGATGCCTCTTTCCTGCAAGAAATCTTCAAACTCATTGGAGAAGTACTCTCCTCCACCATCTGACCTTAGCCTCTTCAAGATTCTTCCTGTTTGGTTTTCAACAAGTGCAAGATACCTCTTGAAACAATTAGACACTTCATCTTTATGCTTCATAAAGTATAAGATGGTCCATCTACTATAATCATCAATGAAGGACACATAATACCTTGATCCTGAAATGGAAGGGTCCTTGCTAGGTCCCCAAACATGTGTGTGTACCAAGTCTAGGTAGTCTTCATGCATGAAACCTTTCCTTGAATATGGCAACCTGTGAGACTTACCAAACTGACATGCTCCGCACTTGTAAATCATGTGTTGCTTGGATACATTAGGTATCCCAAGCACACATTGATCCCTGCACATTTGCTTTAGGGTTCTTTCACCTATGTGACCTAACCTCTTGTGCCATATTTCTAACTCTGAAAGTGTTTGATCCTTGTAATTGTATAAAGCAATGTTCTTGGTGTCTTCTAGCTCAAAAGTAAACAATCTACCTGATTTTTCTCCCTTGGCTATCCTTCTGAATCCATGTCTTGGGTCCTCCACATATGCTCCATGTTGAGTGAACCTGACCTGCAAACCTTTCTCCACAATCTGACCAACACTCATTAGATTCTTGGTGATGGTTGGTACATAGAGTACCCTGCTCAATAGATTCTGGTTACCATCACATGTCTTTACATTTCCAATCTTTACAACAGAGTGTTTAGTATCATCACCTGTTTGTACCTGATGTTTGCCCTTGGGTTCTTCCAAATCAGAGAGTAGTGCCACATTGCCAGCTACATGGTTAGAACATCCTGAGTCAATATAAAATAAATGATCATCATTTGTACCTGCCTTGGAGGTCATATTCATGATCAATAGGGAGTCATCTTGCTCCTCTGTGTAGTTGTTGTAATCCCTTCTATTTCTGAATCCACCTTGGTAATTACCATTGTGGTTGTGGTTGTAATTGTTGTTGTACTGATTGTTGTATCCATTGTAGCCTTGGTGTTGGTTGAATCTGCCTCTCCCTTGAGAGTATCCACCTCTTTGATAGCCTCTTTCTCTCTGATTCTTGTAGTTCTTGTAGCATTCATCTGTGGTATGATTGGACAATCCACAAATGTTGCATGGTGATGAGTTGTAGGGTCTTCCCCTACCTGACTTACCTCCTTTGCCTCTTCCTCTTGAAGATCTACCTCTCCCTGCATAATTAGCTTGGGAGGTAGAGCCTTCTTCTTCCTGCTTCTTCCCTTTACTTTTATCCTTAACTTTCTTGTCAGTATATAGAGCAGAGGGGTTGTTACCTTTTGATTGATCTCCTGCCTTTGTAAACTTTGCTTCATGTGTGAATAGTTGGCCCATGAGTGTTGTGAGATCTGGGGTATGCATATCCATGTAGAGGTCCATTGCAGTGGTGAAACTTTCCCACTTATCATCTGCCTTGAGTCCATTTGTTACTTGCCTGACTATTTGCTCCTCTTCAATCTCCTCTCCAATACTTGCTAATTGGTCTGCCACATCTTTAATCTTGGTCACATACTCTGAGACTGATTGCTTGGGCTGCTTCCTAAGGGTTGTGAATTCAATCCACAGTTGATTCTTTCTGGCCCTTGTGTTAGAAGAAAAGTATGTTGACAAGGTTTCCCAATTCTCTTGGGAAGTCTTACAGTTCCTTATATGAGGTAAAAGGAAATCAGATATAGAGTTAAGAAGGTAAGACCTTGCCAAAGCATCCTTTGCACACCATTGGTTGAGTCTCGCTTGTTCATCCTTGGTGGGTAGTCCTCTAGCTTTGAATGAGGGCAATTCCTCATCTCCTGATATGAATCCAAACAAGCTTCTTCCTTGTAGATAGGTCTTCATTCTCAGAGACCAAGCTTGGTAATTGTTCCTGTCCAATTTGTCAATGAATGAAGGAAAACCATCTCCCATGTTTACCTTGTTTGCTCTGATACCACTGTTGGGAGAGATGGTTGGATGCACTCAAGAGATTGAGTTGAAGCTGCTAGACCTGCTTTGCTCCAGCCCTCCTTTACTTCAGATATGCTTAGTACACTTGTTTAGCTTCCAAATGATACCAAGAAAGCATATATGTACTTTGCAAATGATATGTGTAATGATCAAATCAAAACAGATAACTTGGCACTTCAAAGATCAAGAAAAAACTTGCTATTTTTGTAGTGACACCTGCTCAGTCTTTTACTCAGTGTGACCAGCACACTAACAATTGATCTAATTCCTTCTGGACATATTAAATTAGCTTAACAAGCTACCATTTGCAAGCGGAATGAAAGGAAATGACAAACCATACTCTGAGAAATGAATTTAGCAAATTTATGTGTACCCCCGACTTTTTAGGAACACTACAGTAGAATACCAGAGTCGACTTCGAGCGGAATTTCTCTGCAACGGCTGAATCAATGGCCTTGAAATTTTGTAGGCATGTAGTATGCTTGGAGCTGGTTCCAACAAGCTTTGAATCACTTGATTTGGTTCAGTAGATCCTGAGATATGCCTTGTTGAAGTTGACAGACTTGGAGATGATGACTCAGAGCAAAACAGAGATGGTGAATGTAAATCTTTCTATTAGTTCACATGAATGTACAATCTCATTGGCTTGATAGATGCAGCCTAATGAGTTGGAGATGTGTAGGCTATAGTGTAGCACTCACACACTCAATGATCAAGAGTATTAGCCTCGGGGAAAGTGAAGGACACACCGCGACTTTTCAAGTACAACTTATATATGAATTGAGTGAGAGTTTGAATTCAAATTTGAATTCTTGGCTCCCTTCAATCACTCCTCTAAAAGTAGGGAGATATTCTCTCCTTTTAGTCCTCTAAAAATCCACGACTAATCAAGTAGGTGTACTTATACATGAGATGCCAAGTCATATCGACTTTTACAATGGGTAAAGAGGTAAGAACTTATAAGCATTAGTCCTTTCTTCAAGAGAATTAAACTTCCAAGGTTTCAACACTAAATTCCCAAGGTTCCAAGCCAAGTGTGAAGGCTTGAAATGCACCAACAATACATACATGCATGCATATGCATACATACATGCATGCATGCATATGCATACATGCATGCATGCATATGCATACATGCATGCATGCATATGCATACATGCATGAATGCATATGCATACATACATGAATGCATATGCATACATAATGCATGCATGAGGGATATGCATATGCATACATACATGCATGCATATGCATACATACATGCATGCATATGCATACATACATACATGCATGCATATGCATACATACATGCATATGCATACATACATGCATATGCATACATACATGCATATGCATACATACATGCATATGCATACATACATGCATATGCATACATACATGCATATGCATATGCATATGCATATGCATATGCATATGCATACATGCATGCATATGCATACATACATGAATGCATATGCATACATACATGAATGCATATGCATACATAATGCATGCATGAGGGATATGCATATGCATACATACATGCATGCATATGCATACATACATGCATGCATATGCATACATACATACATGCATGCATATGCATACATACCTGCATGCATATGCATACATACATGCATATGCATATGCATACATGCGTGCATGGATATGCATGCATGGATATGCATACATGCATGCATGCATATGCATACATGCATGCATATGCATACATGAATTTTTATATTTTTGTTTTCTAATATGCATACATGCATGCATGCATATGCATACATGCATGCATATGCACACATGCATGCATATGCGTACATGAATTTTTATATTATTTTTTCTAATATCTTTCTTTATTTTTTGTTTTCTTTCTTTATATTTTTGTTTTCTAATATGCATACATGCATGCATGCATATGCATACATGAATTTTTATATTTTATTTTCTAATATCTTTCTTTATTTTTTGTTTTTATATATGCATACATGAATGCATATGCATACATGCATGCATGCATATGCATACATGCATGCATATGCATACATGCATGCATATGCATACATGCATGCATATGCATACATGAAGTTTTATATTTTTGTTTTTTAATATGCATACATGCATACATGCATGCATGCATCTGCATACATACATGAGAGATATGCATATACATACATACATGAGGGATATGCATATGCATACATACATGAGGGATATGCATATGCATACATGCATGCATATGCATACATGCATGCATATGCATACATGCATGGATATGCATACATGCATGCATGGATATGCATACGTGTATGCATGCATGCATATGCATACATACATGCATGCATGCATATGCATACACGAATGCATATGCATACATACATGCATGCATATGCATACATACATGCATGCATATGCATACATACATGCATGCATATGCATACATGAATGCATATGCATACATACATGCATGCATATGCATACGTACATGCATGCATATGCATACATGCATGCATATGCATACATACATGCATGCATATGCATACCGGAATGCATATGCATACATGCATGCATATGCATACATGCATGCATGAGGGATATGCATATGCATACATGCATGCATATGCATACATGCATGCATATGCATACATGAATGCATATGCATGCATGCATGCATATGCATGCATGCATGCATGAGGGATATGCATATGCATACATGCATGAATATCCATACATGCATGCATATGCATACATGCATGCATATGCATACATACATGCATATGCTTACATGCATTCATACATACATGCTTACATATGCATACATGCATGCATGCATATGCGTAAGCATGCATATGCATATGCTTACATGCATGCATACATACATGCTTACATGCTTACATACATGCATGCATACATACATACATACATACATACATACATACATACATACATACATGCATGCATATGCATACATACATGCATGCATATGTATACATGAATGCATATTTATACAAGATTAAGCATGCATATGCATACAAGCAAGCATATGCATACATGAATGCATATGCATATGCATATGTATATGTATACATGTATGCATATGTATACAAGCTTAAGAATGCATATGCATACAAGCAAGCATATGTATATGTATATGTATACATATACAAGCAAGCATATGCATATGTATATGTATATGTATACATGTATGCATATGCATATGCATACATGTAATCATATACATACATGTATATGTACATCTATATATACAAGCAAGCATATGCATATGTATATGTATACATGTATGCATATGCATATGCATATGTATACATGAATACATATGTATACAAGCTTAAGCATGCATATGCATACAAGAAAGCATATGCATACATGAATGCATATGCATATGTATACATGAATGCATATGTATACAAGCTTAAGCATGCATATATATACATTGGATGAGATGAGATCTTCATATTGCATCAGATGGGATCTCCACGTACACCTTGGGATGCACATGATCATGACGAGTCGAAGATATATCATATCCGTAATGGAGCTTCAGTTATGGATGCGACGAGGAAGTCAATGCGTCAGCGTATACGACAACTCTGCTCTATCGAATTCGGTCATTCAGTAATGTTAAAATGGATGGAACAGGATAAAGACTCTAAAAATCACATCACACAATGCATATATGAAGAGTACCGACCAACACATGGCAATCGTATTGTGAGTTCCAATTGGATTCAACATAGAGCACGCGAGTTGATGTCGCATCGACGATCGAAAGCTCACGATGCTTTCAAAGCACGCTTACCGAAGCCTGTATGGCTAGATGCCGAAGAACGGGAATCGATTCAGGATGAGCATCAACATACTCCTGATCGGTATCGTCAACAGAGAGATGCGGCGGCCACACGTTTAGATACGGTTGGAACGTCGCATTTAGGTAGCGATGGATACAAGAGTATGCGCTACCAATTTGTAAGTATGATGTTAATTATTGAAGTTGCTTGTGTTAAGTATATTATGTATATTCATCTAACATTTTGCATATTTACTATAGGAGTTTGCAGTGGGTCGTCCTCCAACGCGAACTGAAGAATCATATGGATATCGACATGGACTGACTGCACTATTACAAGACTTAGAGGGACGCGATGCAATCGTCTCATGGGAGAATATTCTTAGATTAGGTAAAGTTATATCTTGGTTTCGTGTTTCTAGTTGTTGTTTATAAATGTCATATTAATTGTTCTTATTTTATACATATGTTTTGTTGCAGGATTGTAGCTGTAAATATTTTGATCAATGCCACAATTTTGTATCACACTCGCATACGATAATGATGAACCATCATTTTGTATTCGATTCCTATATGGAAGTGTTTTGTCACATTGCCACAATTTTGTATTACACTCCTATGTGGCAATGATGTACCATAATTTTGTATTCGATTCCTATATGGAAGTGCTTTGCCACACTTTTGTACATTTTTTATTTATGGAATATACGACTTTCTGTACATGAATCGTTGTTCATTTTTGCTCATATAAGTTTATGTTTTGGTTTCCATTAGAGTACATAATACATGTACTCAGTTGGGCAGAGTGTATTGTCTTTTGCTAAACAACATCATCTTGTATGGTCGTCGGTATACGCGCCGGTAGCTCCAGTATGGTCGTTGGTATATGCGCCGGTACACCCAGCGTGGACATCGGTATGGACGTCGTCATGTGCGTCGAAAATACGGACGCTTATACCGACGACTATACCGGCACCCATACTGGCGCTTTCTTTCCGACGCCTATACCGACTGTAACACCGATGTCGCGAAGAAATCAGGCCCGTTCAATTTCCTCGATAGCAGCCTCGGTATACCCTCAATGTGTTGTAATGTGATCGAGGATGTATCTCATTGATCTTCGATTGAATTTCCTCATCCAACCTTTGGGTCGTGAATTCACCTGGATAAGCAGGAGCATTAGCGACGATGTGCGGAAGTTCGAGGTTAATCCCCTTCAGGTGCGGATACCTGGATGTGATTGCCCTTAAACAATCTCCATATCCACCACCTACGTCGACCAGGCTCCGGATTGTCTGTAGTCCCTCGTACGTATCGAGAAGCTTGGTCATGAAAAGTTGGGAGTGGCCTGACATAGCATTCTGAAAGACCTGATTATACGCGTGATTCTGTTGTGTAAAAGAATAGAACGTTGTGCCATGGGCTATGGCGAACGGGGAGTCGCCATGGAGAACCGCTTCCTCAAGTTTGGAGTATGCGTACTGGTTAGCAGGTTCTAGCGTTAACAGGACGAAATGCGATAAGGAGGCTAATAAATCACGGTTGGCGAAGAAGCGAGACGATAGACTGAGACCATAACTGTATGCCACAAAGCTCGTCATGAGTTCTTCGGCTGCAGTTGAGAGAGAGAGAGAGAGAGAGAGAGAGAGAGAGAGAGAGAGAGAGAGAGTACCGGGTGTCTGTAGAGCTCGCGGAGCTGGCGGATAGAAGCCCATGGTTAGCAAGGACGCGAAGGATTCTATTCAGCGACGAAGCCGACTCTTCCAGAGAGGTGGTGCGTCCCTGCACTCGTGCCGCTATTTCCATCGCCGACAGCCTATTATCGTCTCCGTCTTTGCTTGTCTCAGCCGCTTGCAGTATGTCTAGCACTCCCAACTGAATAGCTGCCTTCAGCGCCATAGGCAGCACGGAAACAAGGAACGCTTCCATGGCCCTGACGAAGGCTTGTGAGTCATTTTGATTCGACTCCATACGTTTTCGGATCTCGAACGTCAACGATAGAGGTCGATGCGCAGACAGAAAGGAGGGGGATCTTTGAGGGAAGGAACAGAACGCGCAGCGGGGGATCTTTGAGCGAATAGCAATACAGAGTGTCGTCTGACTTGTATCTTCTACTCTACTCACAGAAGGGTGAATTCACAACTCTACTCACAGAAGGGTGAATTCACAGGAGGCGGCAGCGGCACGCAACTAAGAGCATTTTCTGATGCCGCCAGTGAAGCGTTTACAAAAGAGCGGCGGCCATGCACGACTATCAAAAGTCAAGGAAATCTTAAATTTTTTTTGTTTTTTTTATAAATGAAGTTCAGGGGAAGTCTACATTCCGAGTTTTAACTTTAAAATTGCAACTGTACAAGTGGACGAGCATAGTAGCCATGGGATCTCTCGTATCTCACAAAGCAAGAGTTACACTGCCCGCATTTAAAAATGTTGTTGGCTGAACATATATATTAAGCAATAAAGCAAGACTTTCTGAACGAGTAGGGTCCCATGAATATTATGCACATGTTCACTTGTATAATTTTTTTTCGAGTCGTTTCAAACTATTTGATAGAGTAGGCTTCGGCAAAAGTTCCTTTGAAAAAAAAACAGGACAAGCTATCTAATGTGAAAAAAAGGGGGGATGAGTAGTTCCTTTATTGGTTGAACATATGTATTAACCAATAAAGCGAGACTTTCGAGGACGAGGAGTTTGGTATCGAATGTGTGGGTCGCATGCGTATTATGCCCATGTTCACTTGTACATTTGTTTTTTCATTAATTCAAGCTATCCGAAGAGTAGGCTTTGGTAGAAGTTTCTTTGAACTTCATGCATGCTAGGCTGGTTGGTTGGGCCTTCCACCTCTTGAGACAGAGGTGAGGGTTCAAGTCCTCCCTATGATAGGATAGTTGTAGGCCCTAGGCCAATGTACTACCTCCAAGCAAAGTAAACCAATTCTCTTTGAGTAGTCCTTTCCATCTGTCGCCTTGGAGCAGTCTAACCCCCTGCTTTATGGGATATGAGAGGTCCCATGGGTAGTATGCCCATTCACTTGTACAATTGTTCTTTCAATCAATTCAAGTAAAAGAAGATTAGACTTTGATAGAACTTCCTCTTTGAAAAAAAAACTATAATATGAATATAAAATCACTGTCATCATAACATACTTGTGTCCCAAGCAGTGTTGTATTTTGAGCGTCTACCATGCCCTTCAATTTTGAATGCTATCTACAAATGATACTAGTATTTCAATTTGTTAATGTAATTTTTGAAGGTCTAATAAATTTTATGACCTTATTTTATGGTCCAAAATGGCCAAAATGGGCAATAGGCCGTCAAAAATCAACACTCATCCCCAGGGGGAAGTAGTCCTAGAGTTTTTTGGTGGACCCAAACAAAACATTTTTTTGTTAAGCCAATTATATTGTGCCACTCCCTATTCTTCCTCGCGGTAGTTGTGACCGTCGTTTAACCCAGCTATGTAAAACCCTATTCTTGTGGGATAAGAGGGATCCCATGGGTACTATGCCCTTCCTTGTACAATTGCAATTTCAAAATTAAAGCCCGAGAGAGTAGACCTCTGCCAAACCTCCATTTTATAAAAAAAACGTGGCGCCAGCCTGTTTGAACTCAACTCAAGGTAGTGGACACACACGTGTATACATATGTACACGCACACACACACACACACATATATATATATATATATATATATATATATATATATATATATATATATATATATATATATATATATATATATATATATATATATATATATATATATATATATGTATGTATATGTGTGTGTACACACACAAACAAAAAATCACACAACTAAAAAGTAGTAGAATGGTAGTCAGAAATTATATTCACAATATAATGTGTGGAAGATTAGTCCATTATATGTTTTATCATATATATATATATATATATATATATATATATATATATATATATATATATATATATATATATATATATATATAAGTGCATAGTGGTCATTTGTCCTTTCACATATGCACCAATAATAAAATTCTTCCACTCAAGGAAATATGACCACTATGCACAAATGTAGGAAAATAAGAATGATAAAGAATATCTAAGCATGAACGTACTAATGTAAGTATGCATGTATGTATGTGCCTGCCTGTAAGTCAATAATTAAAAAAATATTCTACGTATTTATGTATGATGTATGTATGTATCTATATATTCATATATGTATGTATGTATTTATATATTCATATATATATGCATGTATGTATGTGCCTGCCTGTAAATCAATAATTAAAAAAATATTCTACGTATTTATGTATGATGTATGTATGTATCTATATATTCATATATGTATGTATGTATTTATATATTCATATATATATGTATGCATGTATGTATGTATCTATCTATGTATGCATGTATGTATGAATTTATGTATGTATGTGTATGTATCTATGTATGTACGTATGTGTGTATGATGTATGTATGTATCTATATATTCATATATGTATGTATGCATGTATGCATGTATGTATCTATGTATGCATGTATGTATGAATGTATGTATGCATGTGTATGTATGTATGTGTATGTATGTATGTATGCATGTATGTATGTATGTATGTACGTACGTGTGTATGTATGAATCTGTGTGTGCTTGTAAGTAAGTGAGTATGCATGTATGTATTTATGTATGTGTGTACGTATGTATGTATGTATGCATGTATGCATGTATGCATTTATGTATGTATGTATGTATGATGTATGCATGTGTGTATTTGCACGTATGTAAGTATCTATGTACGTACATTTGTATGTATGTATGTATGATGTATGCATGTGTGAGATTTGCACGTATGTAAGTATCTATGTACGTACATTTGTATGTATGTATCTATGATGTATGTATGTATGTACGAATGTTTATCTATGTATGTACGCATGTTTGTAGGTGCGTATGTATATATGTGTATATATATGTATGTATGTATGTCATAGTACCGTTACACGGATAGACTACTAAAGATGTTTTGGTGCAAAGAGTGTAGAGAGAAGTCCTTCCCTAGTACTTGAAGGGAAGCTCTTGATCTCTTTATGTAGTGCATTATCCTTAAACACAAACAAAAAATCACACAACAGAACAGTACTAGAACATAAAATAGATAAATAAACAAGTTTCAAAAATCGTGTTCACAATGTAATGTGTGGGAGACTAGTCCATTATATGTTTTAATATATATATATATATATATATATATATATATATATATATATATATATATATATATATATATATATAAGTGCATGGTGATCATTTTCCTTTTCACATATAAACCAATGATAAGATTCTTCCGCTCAAGGCAAATATGGAAACTTTGAACAAATGTAGGAAAATAAGAATGATAAAGAATAAATAAGCATGACTGTATGTATGTATGTATGTGTGTGTATGTATGTGCAAGTAAGTAAGTAACTATTGATTGTATGTATTTATGTATTTATGTATTTTTGTATGTATGTATGTATGCATGCATGCATGCATAAGTAAGTATGTATGTATGTGTGTATGTATGTTTGTATGTATGTATGTATGTATGTATGTGTGTGTGTTTGTATTTATGTATGTATGCATGTATGTATGTGTCTATGATGTATGTATGTATGTGTGTAATGTTTGTATATATGTACTTAAGTATGTTTGTATGTATGTATGTATGTATGTATGGATGTATGTATGTTTGTATGTATGTATATATGAATGTATGTATGTATCTATGTAACAATACCTCTTCACATACATACTACCAAAGATGGTTCGGTGCTAATAGTCTTGGGAGAAATCATTCCCTAATATATGAAGGGAAGCTTTTGATCTCTTTATGTAATGCACTATCCTTTTTCTTGTACTAAACCTCAATCGACTCCAAAGTAGCACACACAAACAAAAAATAACACAACACAAAAGTAGTAGAACATAAAACAGATAGAGACACAAGTTTTGAGAATGTTGGTCACAATGTAATGTGTGGAAGATTAGTCCATTATATGTTATATTATATTCATTTATTTTTTTGTTTGTTGATATATATATATATATGTGTGTGTGTGTGTGTGTGTGTGTAAGCGCATAGTGGTAATTTGGCCTTTCACATATACGCCAATAGTAAAATTCTTCAACTCAAGGCTATTATGACCACTATGAATAAATGTAGAAAAATAAGAATGATAAAGAATATCTAAGTATAAATGTACGTACGTATGTGTGTATGTATGTATGTGTGTGTGTATGTATGTATGTATGTATGTATGTATGTATGTATATATGTATATATGTATATATGTATGTATGTATGTATTTATGTATGTATGTATGTGTGTGTGTGTAAGTAAGAAAGTAAATATTTATAGTATGTATTTATGTATGTATGTCTGTATCTATTTATGCATGTAGGTATGTCTGTATTTGTATGTATGAAGTAATTGAGTAGTTATGCACACATGTATATATGTATGTATGTACATATTTATGTATGCATGAATGTGTGTGAAAAGTAATTAAGTAAGTATGCATGCATGTATATATGTATGGATGTATGTATGTATGCATTTATGTATGTATGTATGATTTATGTATGTATGTATGTGTGTATATGCCTATATGTATGTATGTATGTATGTGTATATGTGTATGTATATATGTATGTATGTTTTTATGTATGTATGGATGTATGTATGTATGTATGTATGTATGTATGTATGTATGTATGTATGTATGTATGCATGTATGTATGTATGTGGGTAATAATACCTTTACATGTATATACTACCAAAGATCTTTGGGTGCTAATAGTGTTGAGAGAAATCCTTCCCTAATATTTGAAGGGAATCCTTTGATTTCTTTATGTAGTCCATTTTTATTTTTCTTGTAAATTTGAATGGACTCAAAAGTAGCACATACGCACAAAAAATCACTCAACGAAAAAGTAGCAGAACATAAACAAAGGGATATAGAAGTTTTAGAAACAGTTGTCACAATGTAATGTGTGGAAGATTAGTCCATTGTATGTTTTATTATATTCATTTATGTGTTTATTTCTTCACACACACACACACACACACACACACACATATATATATATATATATATATATATATATATATATATATATATATATATATATATATATATATATATATATATATATATATATATATGTGTGTGTGTGTGTGTGTGTGTGTGTGTGTGTAAGTGTGTATTGGTCATTTGACCTTTCACATATGCACCAATAATAAAATTCTTCCACTCAAGGCAAATATTTCCGCTATGAAAAAATTTAGGAAAATAAGAATGATAAAGAACATCTAAGCATGAATATATGTATGTATGTATATACGCATGTATGTATGTATGTATTTATGCATTTATTTATGAGTGTGTAAGCAACTAAGTAAGTAAATATTTATTATATGTGTTTATGAATTTATGTATGTACGTACATATGTGTGTATGTATGTATGCATCTATGTATGCATGCATGCATGTATGTATGTATGTATGTATGTATGTATGTATGTATGTATGTATGTATGCATACGTGTATGTATATTGTGTGTATGTATGTATGTGTATATATGTATGTATGTATGTATGTATGTATGTATGTTTGCATGCATGTATGTATGTATGTATGTATGTATGTATGTATGTATGTATGTATGTATGTATGTATGTATGTGTGTGTGTAAGTAAGTAAGTATGCATGTATTTATTTATGTATGTATGTATGTATGTGTGTGTGTGTGGAAGTAAGTAAGTATGCATGTATGCATTTATGTATGTATGTATGTATGTATGTATGTATGTATGTGTGTATGTATGTAAGTATGTATGTATGTATGTATTTTTTATGTATATGTGTATATGTATGTATGTACATATGTACATATGTATGTATGTATGCATGTATACATGTATGAATGTATCTATGATGTATGTATGTATGTATGTATGTATTTTTGTATGTGTATGCATGTATGAATGTATGTATGTATGTATGTATTTACATAAGTATGTATGTATGTTTATGTTTAAGTAAATAAGTAAGTAAGTATGTATGCATGTAAATACATAAGTAAGTATGTATGTATGTAAGTAAGTAAGTGAGTAAGTAAGTAAGTATGTATGTAAGTACGTATGTGTGTTTGTATGTATGCATGTATGAATGCATGTATGTATGTATCTATGTATGTATGTATGTATGTATGTATGTATGTATGTATGTATGTATGTATGTATGTATGTACGTATGTATGTATGTATGTATGTATGTATGTATGTATGTATGTATGCATGCATGCATGTATGTATCTATGTATGCGTGTGTGTATGCAAGTAATTAATTAATTAATTAATTAATTAAGTAGATAAGTAAGTAAGTAAGTAAGTAAGCTAGTAAGTAAGTAAGTAAGTACGTTAGTATGTATGTATGTAAATAAGTAATAATGTATGTATGTATGTATGTATGTATGTATGTATGTAGGTATGTATGTCTGTCTGTGTAAGTGAGCAAGTAAGTAAGTAAGTAAGTAAGTAAGTAAGTAAGAAAGTAAGTATATATGTATGTATACATGTATGTGTGTAAGTAACTAAATAGGTAAGTAAGTATGTAAATAAATAAGTAATTAAGTAAGTAAGTAAGTAAGTAAGTAAGTAAGTAAGTAAGTAAGTACGTAAGTAAGTAAGTAAGTAAGTAAGTAAGTAAGTAAGTAAGTAAGTAAGTAAGTAAGTAAGTAAGTAAGTATGTATGTATGTATGTATGTATGTATGTATGTATGTATGTATGTATGTATGCATGTATGTATATATGTATGTATGTATGTATGTATGTATGTATGTGTTTTCTTTAATTTTCTAATATTTTCTTCATAATTTTTAATATCAAAATTTGTAAGATAATGTATACCTTATCATATTGCCATCAGAAAATTGCATATGAAAAATAGGAAAGAGATTAAGAAATGCATATGGATGAAACCAATTTAACACATTTTATCAACACCTATTGAGCCAAGTTTCTTGAAGTCATAGATCTATGTAAGATGTTGAGCTTTAGGCTTTGAAGTATAAGATTTTGAAATTAAGATAATCAATGATGGAAGAGTAAAAGCATTGTGACATGCCAATCCCTTAGAAAATGTATTAAACATTTGATTGATGTGATCATGAGTATGCCCAACCAAAAGAAAATTGACCTTAACTTTATGAAACACTTGTTTATCAACAAGCATAGATAAATATCCAAAGAATGTAGAACTCTTATTCTCTCTCGTAGTGTTATCAAGTTGCAAATATAGAATTGTTAGCAGATGATGCTCCCATGATTGCAAAACTCTACCAATCACAATCAGAGTGAGATTTGGATCATTATGCACACAGGGGAAGGTGAAGAAAACCTTCGACCTTACATTTCCATTGTACATCAAAGAAGCTACCAAATGCATTTGCACAAGTACTTCATCCCCAATATCCTTGGGAAGGCATGAGAAATGAGAAAAACATGTCCTCTTTTGATCCCTTCCAACAATCAAAAAACACATATAATGCTCTCGATATCTAAGTGCTTTATCTCTATGGTGAAGTTTCCTCTTTCCTTCCAAAACTTTACTCTCACGATGCTCTCTGAAAATAATTTTAAAATTATCTTTTTCTAAAATTGTTGTGGCCCCCATAGACATTGTCTTCAAATTGGCAAAAATTGCACATTCACCCATCTTAACTTTTTGAGGAATAGTAACATTCTTGGTCTCTTCTTTCCAGAATATAGTAAAATAATGATACTGCACAAACTTGATTTTTAATGAGCATCTCTTCTCTATAGACCTAAAATACTTCTTGACGTGCAAAGTTATCTGACAAGTGTAACCTTCTAGTTGTAGGAATAACTTCACAATGCAAACTAAAATAGTTGATCATCCAGCTCATTGCATGATGACCGATAGATCTTTTGTTTGCGATTCTATAACAAGTTTCAAAGATGAGATCTCCATTGATAAGTTTTTGCTAAACCTTATGCGTTCTCAAATTCCCCAAGCTCATTGCAATTTTAAATGCAACCCTACAACATTGGATCCCTTGACTAAAGTAATATTCAAATGAAACACATAATATTCACATATTTGTTGGCATTTGAGGTCTGCGGAAGCATGTGAACAACACAAGGAAGAAGAACAAGCTTGGAGCACAACACACAATACTGAATGTATTACCACTAGAACGTACCAAGATAAGTGACACGTTAGGGCAATTGGCGTATATAAGCCTGGGGAAAAAACCTCCTAAAGAGGGAAAAAAGTGCCCCAATTGTCCTAGCGTGTTCACACACATCACTACCTAAATAAATCAACAAATCCCTCCTAGCAGTGATGCCGTGAACAAGGAGTAGGCACTCATGTATATGGAAGTGCCAAGCTATGTGGAATCAATCCACAAAAGGAAGTAAGGCTAAAGCTTTGTAGAAAGCTTCAGGCTTCTCCCTAGGTAGAGCCTTCGTGAAAAGGTTTGCAATGTTCTCCTGCATGGGCACATATGCCAAGATGATCTCTCTCGGAGAGAACATCTCCTTGACATAATGATAATGCACCTCAATGTGCTTAGTGTGAGCATGGAACACAAGGTTCCTTGCAATTGCCAATGTGCTCTAACTCTCAGTGAAGATGGTGATGACAGAAGACTGACCAACACCCAAATCAGCCATAAGGTGTCTGAGCCACACACACTCAACAGTCGCTGTGAAAGCTACCCTATACTCAACCTCACAATCGGAAGTGGCCATAGTAATCTGATTCTTTCTCAACCAAGATATACATGAGCTACCAAGCATTAAGCAAAAGCCATTAGTGGACACAAGAGTGTCATAGCAACTAGCCTAGTTAGAGTTAGAAAAAGCATGTAAATCTGGCAGTAGTGATCCCCCCTTGGGATAGAACAATCCAAGTATTAGGGTACCACTCAAGTAGCAAAAGATGGGCTTAACCATTTGCCAATGCTTAACACCTAGGCAATGCATAAAACTATTCATCTGTGAGACATCAAACTGAATATCTGACTGAGTAATGCATAAACAAATCAAGCATCCAATAACTTGCTAATAGAGAATAGCATCAAATGCATCTCCAGCATCATGAAGACTCAATCATAAACCTATCTCCATAGGAGTGGCAATAGGTTTGCAGTCTTCAAGGCCAAAATGCTCCAATGATGTGTCAATATATTTTGTTTGACACAAAGCTATTCTGCCATTAGCTTGCATTAATTGAATGGCCAAATAATGATGCAAATTCCACAAATCTAACATCTCAAATGAGGCATACAAATCATCCTTAAAATCAGCAATATGCTTCTCATGAGAACTAGTCAATAGCATGTCATCAACATAGACAACAATGATCAGAAGCACATCATTGGCATGCTTAACATATAAGGTGCTTTCAGTTGGACTGTTCTCAAAATGATGTGCAATTAGATAGACATGTATCTTTTCATATCAAGCATGTGGTGCTTGCTTTAAACCGCATAATGCCTTCTTCAACCTACACGCTTTGTTTTCATGCCCTTTCTGCACAAAGCCACGGGGTTGGAAAAACATACATTTCTTCATGCAAGAAACCATTTAGAAATGTAGTTTTAATTTCCACCTAATGTGCATTCCAACCATGATGATCTGCAAGTGAATAGATGCTACAAATAGTAAGCATTCAGCATGTAGGAGCAAAGGTCTCATCAAAATCAATGCCTCTTTCTTAAGCATAACCCTTTGCAACAAGCTTAGCCTTATATATCAACTGTTCCACCAGGCTTACGCTTGCGCTTCTATACCCACTTAGTGCCAATGGACTTCTTTCCAAAAGGCAAGTCACATAAAGACCACGTACCATTTTTCATAATAGCATCATATTCTGATTGCATAGAACCAATCCAATTTTTAGAATTTTATTCTTCATCAAACAAAACAGGCTCATTCTCAACACAAAGAGTAGAGGCAGCCATAGCATAGCAATTTAATGTAAATGAAGCACTATGAGACCCAGAACGAGTACGATATGACAGAGTGGATCTAAGTTGCTATCGCATAAAGTCTGCACTAGCCATTTTGGCATAGTTTTTGCCTTCTCAATATCAGCTCTCTCATCATAAAGTGCATCATGTAAATCTGCATTAGAAATGGAATGATCTCCATCATCACATAAAATATGCACAGGCTAAGAAGTTTCCTTATTAGGACCAGCACTAGATTCTCCACCTATAAAAACTAGATTCTCCACCTATAAAAAGAGGCAACAAAGTGTCATACATGTCTTTGAAGCTAACTGATGTTTCCTTAGTACATGAAAGTAATGGTTGAATAGCATCTTCCACAAAAACAACATCACGGCTAACCAAAATGCATTTAGTTTGTGGATGATACAGATGATAGCCTTTGCTTTTAGAACTGTACCCAACAAAAATACTTTTCACTACTTTATCATCTAATTTCTTGCATTGTTGTTCAGACACTAATGCATATGCCAGACAACCAAAAACTCACAACTGAGCAACAAATGGCTTGCGACAATGCCAGACATCATATGGAGTGATAGACTGCAATGCTTTAGTGGGACACCTATTAAGTAGATATGTTGCACACATAACAACCTTATTTGTTACTCAGAGCATGAGAAGTCATGAATTAAAGCAAAGGAGAGTATATTTGATGAAGATTCCTCTGTGTTTAAAATGTTTTCTACTCCAATTGACCCCCTTGGTACCTTATATGATAGTATTTTTGTGAGGATGTACATAACATTTGTAACATAATCCCAAGAAAGCATTACACACTTTTAATAGAAGATATCTTGTATGGATTTTGAACGAGTGGCTTTTTTAATGATGAGGAGCCATTTAAGCATCCACAAATTTTGAAGATGGTTAAGGATTTGTAGATCTTACACTCTCCCCACTATGGAGGATTGTTATCTTCCATAGCAAACATCAATATTTCTCTATGTCAACAACTTTAATAGATGTCATGTTGTTGAGTGTCTAACTTGGTATGTATGCCCTGGCATTGTATATTCTCTCTTAATAGAACAGTTCTAAGCTTTGAACATTGATGTAGGGTCTAGATAAACATTAATCACATGTTTGGCCACTACTTTCTGAGTACAATCGAGTGCTCGACTGTTGGATATTATGAAGAGGTCAATAAAAAACATGTAAGGGAGCACTTAATGAGAATAGGATTCCAAAAATTCTCATGTCCCCTGCTAGAACAAAGAATCTAAGCCATGTCGTTAGGGAGAATGCCCTTGTGAACCCCTATCAAAAGCCATAGAAATTAATCATGAAGCCTACCAAGCTCTTTAGCAATGATGATGATTGGATATTAGATTTGTTCTCTAGAATAGGTATTCAAATGTTTTTTTTTACAAGTACCACATTGAAATGCTCATTGAAGATGTTTAGGCACTACATAGCAGTGGAGAAGGATGATTTTCAGGTTAGTTTCAATCAAATGTGTATAAATTGTGTGATGAAGATCAAGATGTGGGTAGAAAGCACATTGAGAACATAGAGAGATTCCAACCTGCCTCAAGGGAGCTAGTGCCACCATTAGTAGATGAGCCTTGATACATGGCTAAGGTGGAGGAGCCAAATATCGTGGAAAATGCTATGCAAGATGTAAAAGCTCAAGTGGATAATATGCATGTATATGAGTAGCGGAGGGCACTTCAAAAAGAGGGGATGTGAGTAAAACATTTCTCACTTTTATGAAGAGCCTTAGCTTCTATTTACAAAAAATCACATTCTAAAACATTCTCATCTCAACCATTATTTTAATGACTTTCTAGAAACAACCCTCTATGTGGGTCTTTATTTACAAACTATAATTTCTCTATGGCCATCCATGCCCGCATGAACCTCCCTTTGCTAAATCAAAGCACAAAACATATTAAAATGTCAATAAAATAAACTCCAATAATTTAAAATTCCATAATTGATAACATAAGGTGGATGCCAAGAAAATAAGTGCTTTTTTGTTTGAAAATATATGTTGTGGATTTGGGATTCCATTGGAAATTATGATAGATCAAGTTAGGGAGTTTCGGAATGACTTAGTCAAAGAATTGGGTGAGAAGTTCAGATTCAAACATAGGTTTACTAATCCTTATCATCCTCAATGCAATGGCTTAGTCAAAAGCTTTAATACACTTTACAAAAGATAAATGCTAAGATTTTCACTAATGAACCAAGAGATTTGGATCTTTGCTTGAATCTAGAATTATGTGATCTCATAATATCAAAGAAAAGATCTCCCAATTTCTCAAGCTTTCATTTGATATATGGAGTAGAATGTACAGTCCCATTGAACATTCCCTTTCACTCTTTAATGTTTTCACTAAGACATCATCTATCCCAAGAACAACAAAAGGAATATATAGAGATAAGTGGGCCTAATTTCGTTATTGGCGGACCACCAAAAGGCACATGAATATTATCAAAATCAAGACAAAAAAGCGCTAAATTGTTCAAACAGAAAGTTGCGATACAAAAATATCCAATTTGCTGATTTGGTTCTTCAATATAACTGTTCATTGGATGGAACTTTCCAAACTAAGTTTATACTTAGTGGGAAGGTCCATTCGGACTAAAGAAAATATATCCAATGGGACCTGTCTATTAGAAGAAAGGATCCATGAATTGAGAGCAAAACCTCCATCATCTGTTGGAGGTGAGAAAATCAATGAGGAAAGTTTACACATTTGACCTAGAAGATAGTTTTTGATGGAAGACTCGAATGGTGGGAATAATTGGATGAAATTGATATTTGTATGTAACCAGGATATCCACGAACGGATACTTGGATAGGGTTGGGAAATATGTGTGATTCTTTTCAATGTACCCTTTTTTTTACCATGGTTGTAATATTCTGTTTTCCAGATTTATTTATCTAATGTTAATATTATGGACTTTTCGAATAAGTCAATTTTTCTAAAGAAAAAACAAAAAGAAACAAAAAAAAAAAAAAACATACAAGAAGAGAAGAAAGAATGGAAAATGGAGACCCTACTTGAAAGGATTTCCCTGAATTGTGGGTCTCTAAAGAGACAAAGAAATATTTTGAAAAGGATGGCTAAGAAACACGTAGTGGTGCCTATAAATTGCTGCTTTGAGAAAATGAATTCTTTCTTTGTCTTAATCAGAGGAGAAGATGGCATCAGACTCCAAAAGGGGGATTAGATGAGGATCATATGAATTGTTTTTGTTGTTGGGTACTTAGAATTCGAGGATTTAGAGAGGTTTGTTGATCGTTGGTCACATGCCACCATAAATGAGGGTGTAGAAAATCACCATGGAGGGTCCTATATAAGGACGGCAAGATATTACAATGTGAGACACCGAAAGGAGGATGCCATGATGTGAAGGTGTATGATGAGAGGATACCATTAGCTTGATGTCCATAGTTATTGCATCCTATTACTATTCCTTTATGTCGGGAATTGAACTCACAACCTCTCGGTTAGCAGTATGATGGGCGAACCACTTGCCCTAAAAGCCATGGTCGAGGATCTCTCTCTTAAGGCATTGTTCAACTATCTCCTACTAGGATTATGTGACACCTCATCTAGAAGGAAATTCTTATGAGGAAGGGTATTTCACCCTAGGCCATCCCCTCTATTCTTTGTTTCATCCATTGTATATTGGTGATTCTGATCCATATTCCACTATGGGTTCATTTCTTGGTGGTTCTTAAGGTAAACTTTTTTTATTATAACCATAGAGAATAGAAGTAAATTCCATTTCTCCTTGAGAGTGGACCAAAAAACCCCAAAGATATGCTCATCTTCCCATTATAAGTACCCAATGTTACACATATCTTATGCTCATGGAATGCTTGAAGTTGATTTTTTTCTCTCCATGTTTTGCTGCTCTATTCAACTTCTAGGGATACGATACAAAAGGGTTGTCATATTGGGATAAAATCTTATGAGGTGTATTTATTATTGATTTTGTTTATGTATGAACAGTTGACTAGAAGAGAGTATTTATTACATGTTATATTTACTTGTGTTGACTTTATTTCATACAAAATATATATGCATATAAACCTTTTTCTTTAGAAGAAAGGCGGTTTGTCCTTTTGTGGCTCTATTTGTATTTATGAAATACAAAGCGTTTGAGTTCTTTTTTTTTGGAGTATTTGAACTTAAATATAGGAATATGAAAGGGACCCATGAAACAAGGACTTTCCATTTCATTTAAGAAATTGTCTGATGTCAATCATTTGCTATATTAAGGAAATCAGAGATGCAATAAACACAATATGATTTAACATTAGCTTGGTAATACATTCAGTATTGTGTTGTTCTCCAAGCTTCTTCTTTTTCTTCCTTGTGTTGTTTGTGTGCTTCTATAGACCTTCATCTCCAACAATTGGTTTCAAAGAAGGTTGCCACTTTCCCTATGGCATTGTTGACACCCCTCCCATCATAGTCTTAGAATCAAGAAAATTGGTGAGCATATTCAGGGCAATAAGGACTTGAAAATGACTTCGCTTTTGACATCAAAATTTTGATTTGAGCTCATTTTGGCCTTTGAATGAACTATCAAAATGAGTATGTAGGAAAGTTTGTCTTTTGTTTCCAAAGGTTTATATCGTTTTTTATTTTCCAATATAAGCCCTCAAAGTCTACAATAGATCTACTACAGCTCGATTGGGTATCTTTGTTCAAGATTTTGAGATATAGTCAGTTTTTTGCATCAAGATATTTTGTTATTGGCCATGGCTGAAAGCAATGATGTATTCCATATGTTGGTTGCTGAGAAATTTGGATGGTACTAAATACCCATCGTGGGCATACATGATGTTTCATGTATTGGTCACAAAAGTCTTGTGAAATATTGTGGAGGGTGTTGAAAAACATCCTACTACACCTACAAATATCGTGATTGAAGGTTGTGGAGATAGTGTTGAAGATGACGATGTTCAATTTTTTTATTGTGATGTGGTTCTTATTGCATCTACTCTAAAGCAAACTCATTGGGATGGTAGAGATGCATGGGCACATGCATTGAAATCTTTGTCTATAAAACATGCCATTTTCCTTGACATTGGCTCTCATAAGACAACAGAAGATGCTTTGGATTCTCTTAGAACATTATACGAGACACAAAATGAGTCTCATGTTCCTTACCTCTGAAAACGATTGGACAATGAATGCAAGATTACAACCACCACCTGCTAGAGAGATGACTCGCCTCCCAACCATATGCCTCTATATATAGCTCTCTCTAAGGTCTTCCTTCTTGGGTAGGTGGATTCTAATAATCTAAGTGTTAACCATGTAACTACATGTGTGCCAAGTGTTCGAGTTAACCAGAGTTAACTCAAGTGGATGCTTCTAGAAGGTTCTAGAGCTCTTTGGGCAAAACACTCTCCCCGTGTACCCCATGGGGGTTGAACCCAAGACATCCTCCTTCACACCCTTGAGACTTAACCACTAAGCTATGTCGATCACTTGGTTACAAGAGTAAATGACCTTGTAATAAGTCTAGACTCGAGATCTTTGGTGATACACATGGGTGATGAAATGGTGTCTGATTTCAGATCCATCTGAATCGGTCGGACCCTTAGATCGTAGACTTAATTTATTACATTCTCTCCCCCCGTGGAAAATATTTTTGTCCCAACAATTCCCAAACCACCGGTATTGGTACTTAAGTAATTCCCAACAATTTCCAACAACTAGTTCCCAACAATTCCCAAACCATCGGTATTGGTACTTAAGTCCAAATATTGATATAACCTAAAGGTGTATCAAAGATTCTTAGCTTTGGAATCAAAGATTCTTAGCTTTGGAATCAAAGAGGCATCAATGTATGCTTGGACTTAAGTTAAGGATAAGATCTCTAAAAGATCCCATATGTAAGCGAAGATGCTTTTGTTAGTTTAAGAGATCTTGATAATAAAGACTAAGTCTTTATTTTAGTTGCAAGGTCAACCAAACTTGATCAAGCTTAGCCATGATTGTCCAAGAACTTGCGATTGTAATTACTCTAAAGTTTGACCAAGTATTGGTAATAAAATTCCTTTTGGGAATTGTTCACTCAAGTTCCAATTATCCAATGGAAAACTATGAAAAGAGTAAGTTGTTCCAAGTCGGCACAGAGTGAAGAAATTCCAAAAATGTAATCTGTAACTTTGAAGATAGTACTTAAGTAGGAAGGTAAAATATAATGTTTGCCTATCCTTAATGGGATTTTGGTAGAAATTCAGAAAGCATGAGTGGATGCTTAGACTTACATAGTAGAGAGATTCTTGTAAAGTCCTAGCCAGGGTAGGTTCCTAAAGCATCAGTAAGAAAGGATTCTAAACACAAGAAGTCAAAAGCTCTTGTCACTACAAATTGGTCAAGAATAAACCAATTGAACTTGAATCTGTGAAAATTCAAGTACTTGGAATTCTGATTGGTTTACATTGGAAACCACTAGCAAAGAATAATGGATAAAATATCAAGAGGGTTTTAAGTTTCCAAAAACAAAAGTACCAAATCATGAAATGATGGTGTATTGGAATCAAAACCTAAAATATCAAGGTAGAGATAATGCCTGAAACTTCATTTTGAAGAAATAAGGTACTCTATCAAGATATGTTTAGACTTTAGGATAAGTATCACCCATACATTGATGTGAATATAAAATAAGGTGGTATGGGACACCAAATTTTATACTCAGATTGATGTAGGATGGTATGAGACATCGGATCGTGTGATGATAATTATCTTTTAGTCCTAGATTGGATCTGAAGTTAGATCTAATCCTCAAAAAAATACAAACTTCAAAGAAGAAGTTTCAATTCGAGGAGGATATAAGCATGATCTCAAGGTACTTCAAGATAAGAAGATATGAAGTAAGTAACTTCCAAGCTCTTCTTTTTCAAAAAGGACAAAAGACTTGTTCTTATTTTGGAACACTTCAAGCTTAAGTGTTGCGGGTCAAAAATATCTGATAAATTTCTAAACAAGTAACTTTGACATTGAAATGATCCTATCAACTAAGAAAAATACTAACTAAGTCAAGCACTAAGTTCCTAGTGTAACTTGGTAAATTCAATCATTTGACTAAAAGAAATGCACAAGAACTGCATTCCTAGTAAGGAGCCAGAAAGATTGAATATAGGCATGACCTTAGTCTCAAGTGAAGTATTATTTGAGGAAGAAAATCATAAATAGAACCTTAGTGGGTCGACACATTTATGTTAGATATCACACTAGTATCTTGTGGTTTTAGTTTATTTCTCTTAAATATAGAAAGGTGCTTCAATACATTGTTGAAATAGATAATTGATAAGTTAAAGTCTTGATTCATGTAGAAATTTACTCCTTTTAAGTTTAATCTTTCAAAGTTTGAATTGGTTATGCAAAGTTTTAGTTCTTTCTTTCCGCTTTCCAAATCTTTTGGATCTGACTCAGATATGGTATCTGATTCTTTTCACAAAAGTTGAAAGATAGTCGGTTAGAACCAAGTAAATAAATTAAACATCCTAGATAGATGTTCTATACAAGAACCTTTTCAATCTTCAAAAGATGATAAGTCTAAGTGGACTTATTTATTTGAGTTTCCTTCAAGTTATAGCATAAATGATTTCCTTGAATCTAGTACTCTAGAATAGAGAAGTTAGGAATTGCTCATTAGATTGACAATTCCCAAGAACTTTTAGCTCAAGTCTTTGAGAAAAATATCCTAAGTTGGATAATTTTTTATTTTGAATTTGAATTGATCAAGTTATAGTATGGTTGACTCAAAGTAAATGGTAAACTTTCTCTTGTAGTTTACATAGGATTTTTAAACTTATTAGGACAAAGTAGTCCCTTAAATGGGTGAAAAAATCAAGTAACTACTGGATAGGAGTAAACCATTGTACAAACATCCAAGTTAGATGTTTGGGACAACAAACTTCAAGTTCTCCAAATCAAATTCAAGTGAATCAAGAGTTCTCAAAGTCTTGCAAGGGGTAAGAATCCCGCCTTCATTACTAAGTCCATGCACCAGTCATGCCCAAAAATGGATTGGTAATTTGAATCCACCCACTTCACATGTTTATGCTTAGATCACACCTAGTAAAAATTGTGAATTGGCCAGGGATGTTTTTTAGATCCACCCATATTATTCATTCACTACTTTGTACTTTGACCAGTTTATCAAAGCACAAAGCAAGACAATGATTTGAATCATCTGGATAGGGATGTCATCACAGAGATGAGACATGTTCTTCTAATTCTAGATTATGAACATGTTCTTTTTGTTTTAGAACATGAGGCTTGGGGGTTTCCTATAGTAGTTAATAGCTCTATTTTTGAGGATGAAAATATTTTCCAAAGGGGGGGAAGAATGTAATAAAGTAAGTCTATCATCTAAGGGTTCGGTCGGTTTAGACGGATCTGAAATCGGACACCGTTTGGTCACTCCTGTGTATGACCAAAGATCTCAAGTCTAGACTTACTAGAAGGTCACTTACTCTTGTAACCAAGTGATCCACTTAGCTTAGTGGTTAAGTCTCAAGGGTGTGAAAGAGGAGGTCTTGGGTTTCTTCTTTAAGCTCTAATTAACTTAAACAAAACCAATGATAATTTTCTCATCCTTAAAAAAGTTCTTAATAAAGTTTCAATGCTTTTTGAAAACTTTGCATCTTGACTAGAGATGTAGTCATGGAACCTAGCATCCAACTATTGAGCACCAAAGTTCAAGTGATGCTAAAGTTTACTTACTTCTTTGATGTTCATCACTCATCAGGATGAAATCAAAGAAAAAACTTCAAAAGTTCCATGATTTTTTACAAATGTGGAACATATCAACTATCCTTTGAACTTGAGAGTTCAATTGATTTAAGTTCCATTTGATTTTATTTGATTCTTATCACATCTTGGGATAGAATCAGATAAAACTTCCAAAGGAAACTTTATCAACCTACTTGGATACATGATTTCTTAAATCCAAGCTAACAACTATATCTAAGCTTGTTGTTAAGATTCTCTAAGTTTTCTCCTAAATGTAGAGTCATCATGGAAATTTTCGAGGAGTCCTATTTTCTTGCCATTCCAATGAGCAAGAAAATTGAACTGTTGACTTTTGAAGGGCCTACTTTTCCTAATCAGGACTCCTAATTTGTGATACCTAAGTATCATGCTTAGGGAAAACAAACTAGCTAGTACTTGAGTTGCACAAAATCTAGGAGCCTTACAACTACCTTCTTTGCTATTTTCCCTAACTAACTAAGTCGAGTTAGAAAAAAGAGGTAATGAAAGTATAAGTATTCAACTTCTTAACAAAAATCATGCATATGCAAATGCTTGTTCTTGCATGTAAATGCATGTGACTACATGCATGTGTTGGCATTCTCCTTTCATGTGCCAAACTTAAATCAAGCAATTCTTGAGCTTGAAAATGCATGTCCCCAATCATCCATGCACAATTGATTTCTGTTGATGAAGTCTTGCCTAACAGTTCAATTTTGTAGACTGTTCTGAATGGTCTTCCAAATTCATATCAGATTTTGCTTCGACTCTTCATGTGATGATGAAAGGAAATCCAAGTGCCTTAGCATTTGAGGAGTTAGTCTCTGTTCTATTTTAGGAAGATTAGCCTAGGCAAAACAGGTCCATTATCCGTGTTGTAGATCAAGATTTCATGGCTAGTCAGAAGGGCAAAGGTAAATGGAGCTCTTCTTTTAGTAAGCAGAAATCTACTAATTTTGCACAACGAGAGAAGGATCATAGAGACAAAAAGAAAATTGAAAAGCAAAAATTGTTTTGGAAATACTGTAAAGCAAATGATCATGTCATAAAGAGTTGTCCAAAATTGGCTGCTAAAGAGGCAAGGAAGGAAGAGGCTGGAATGGTTGTTGCAGAGGCCTCTACACCAAAAAGAGACTCTACTAATCTTGTGCAGAATGAAGAATGGGCATTTACTATTGTTTGCAGTTTTGACCCATCTTCACATGAATAGTGTATGTCTATAGTAAACTGAGATGTTTGATACTTTGATAGTGGGGCAACCAAATATATTACCTCGTAGCATAGTTTCTTCACTTTAGTTGAGCCTGCCCCTACAAGGAATATTATCACATGTGCAAACAACTCCTCATATCCTGTTATGGGAGTTGATAAGATCATTTTGACTACTCCTGATGGTAGTTCTTTTACATTATGAGATGCTTTATTTGTGTCAGGGATCAAGAAGAATCTGTTATCAGTTTCAACTTCAGGAAAGATTGTCTTGGTTGTGAAATGTGTTGATGATAGATGTACATTTCATGATCTATCAAATGGCGATGTCATTATTGCTTCTGGCATTTTATGTCGTGGGTTGTATAAGCTCATAGACTATGAAATATTTGTGATTGATTCGGCATGTGCAATACATGATTCTTAGGCTTTGTCACATGCAAAGCTTTGACATGCATGCTTTGGTCATCTAAATTTTGCTAGTTTGCTATGCCTACAGAAATTGGAAATGGTGTCCCCTTTGCCCAAACTTGAGGCACATGGTAAACATGTATGTGAAGGTTGTATTTTGGGAAAAATTTTGCATTCCTCCCTTCCAAAAGATGGTTCAATTTGAGCTACTCAAAAATTGTAGCTTGTTCATAGTGATGTCTATGGTCCTATGCACTATTGGAGGAGATGGTGGACACCTTCCAGAGATGAGATGGTGCTGCAAACTCCTGCTTCATACCAACCAAATTTGAGTTGAGAAGTGCAAAGTAGACCTATTGGGCTTTCTAGAAAGCATAAATAATCACCAAAGTACTTTGGAATATGATCCTTAAATCATTGGATCAAAACAGATGAGTAGGATATTCAACTATTAACGAAAGCTTGCTATTTTGGTCATTACACCTACTCAAAGAAATGAAGAGTACTCCTTCTCTGCTAGCAATTGAGTAAAATACTTTTGGGCATATCTAATTAACTTGATTAGCTAACGTTTTCAAGTTATTTCACTTGAAATGATAGCCCATGCTCAGAGAATGATGCTTAGTAAGTTAGGGGTGCATCCCAACATTTTCGGGCACTAACAGTATGTACACCAGTGAGCAATGTTTTGCTCATAACTCAAGATTGGCTAAGGAAATAAATATGAAACTTTTTAGCAAGAAAATAGATAGATACTAAATCTATACCTATGTAAATCATTGAAAATGATCAAGTATACACAAAGAAATAGATCACTGAAGTACACTATTCTGAGTGGTATATGATAGAATAGAAGAGTTGAGATATATGAAAACTATATGTATTAATGCACATAGATTACATTGACATTGGCAATGAATGATTACACAATGTGAGGGTGATGATAGAGCTATGGTTTAAGCTCAACATCATCTTAGAATATCTTTCAATATCTCTTCAAATCGGGCTGCACATATGTGACCTTTGAAGTCCTCTTTTATAGCTAGAGTTGGAGCTCCTTTTTGAATTTGAAATTCAAACTTATACCAAAATGTATCTCTAGAGTTTAGGATCTCAATCTCCATCTACCTCAGCAATAATTTGTGAAAAGATTCTACTAAGAACTCGTGATTGAGGCGATTTCATATGTGCATAGTAAAAACTATATTTTACAAGAGATTATTCATGTGCTAATACATGAATGCACATATGAGCCTTAGGATAAATGATCAAGAATTTAGGCTTGGATTAATTCCAACAACAGCTCCCCCTCAAGCCTAATGTGCTTGGGCTTGAATTCTCTTTAATCTTGTGCAATCCAATCATCATCTTGAACCTGTTCAATTTAGTTCCATCCAAGGATTTGGTTAGCATATGTGCACATTGCAAGTTGGTTGATACATAGTGTCAGGGGAGCACTAGATTGTGCTCTCTGACTACACTAGACAAGATTTCAGATATTACTTCTGATTACAAGAACACCCACGAAGGGAGAACAATACAAAAATACGTAACTAATACAAGATGTCCCACAACTCGGGACTGATAGCTATGGAAAACTAGACTAGAGATGATACAAGAGATCCCACAACCCAGGACCGTAGGTATAGAAGAAGATATCTCTATTATGAGAATTTCCTTCAGGGAGATGATCTAGATACAAGAAATAACTAGAAAGGATCTCATACTACTAGATTACAGTAGGACAAGAAAAGATGTCCATGGTACAAGACTATACAAGACTAGAGCAGAAGACAAGACTAGAACTTGAACTGGAACTTGAAAGTACTTACTTGGTGATCAGGATTCCTTGAGCTCCCAAGATTGGCATCCATAAGACTGATTATGAATGTCCAACCCCTCCTTTTATAGGTTTTCAAGGGCGGTTACGATTTGACGATGTCATCGATGACATCATCAACTAGAAACAAGACCTCCAAGTGTCAAAATTTAGCAAATAGCCAGTCGATCTTGGGGTTTTGGCACATTCCGGACGTAATGGTAGCATTAGTTTCTCCAAAATCTTAACAAAACATGAGATATATGAAATTGACATGGAATCTAAGGTCTAAGATGGTTTTTTTTGTGTCCATGACATCACCTCCCCCTCAAGCGACGAGTTCCACGAGGACCGGCCATGTTCTCTAGCTTGGGTTTCATTGGATTCTTCCTATGGAGCTCATGAACCTTGAATTTTCCTCTCTAAAGATTTTTGTAAGCTCCCAAGTACCATTACTAACGTCATACCCTTTCCAATGACTAAAGTGTTTCAATCCTCCTCAAGACATTCTTGAACCTAAGACATGATCCTTAATCTTGAAAGGTGGTCAAGGATTAGGTCTCCCTTGACCTTCCTTAGGTTCATCACAAGATAGGTCCTTTGAGCTTTTAATGGTGCGTTGTAGTGTTTCCAAGATCTTTGATGGAGTGCCTTGAGTAAGCACACCTCCTTGATTGAGCACGAACTCCTCCTTTCCCTTTGTCTTCTTGTTATCTTCATAATTTGATGCTCCATATCATTCGTAATCACTTCTTGGTCTTCAAAAGTTCTTGGTTCAAAATTTTGAGGAATAGTGTCATGATTATTCAATGCGTCTAGCTCTTGGACTTGGCTTTCTTTGAATAATTGATTCTTATATTGAAGTGCCTGATTGATAACATCCTCCAAGGTACTTGCTTGAGGCATGGATAGCAATAGATATTTGACTTCAGGATTGAAGCCACTTTGAAACTCATTAACCATGTAGTCTTCTTGATATGTAGTTCCACAAAACAACATATTGATATTCAAGGCATAGCTTGAAACTGATCGATCATCTTGTCATAGCAATATTTTCATCTCTTGGACATGTTCGATCAAGTCCTTAATGGTAGATTGCATCTCCTTGCATAGGGAATCCATGGTGCTTGGCCTTGATGAAGATAGTCTTGCCAAAATGTTTGACATGTTCGATCAAGTCCTTAATGGTAGATTGCATCTCCTTGCATAGGGAATCCATGGTGCTTGGCCGTGATGAAGATAGTCTTGCATAGGGAATCCATGGTGCTTGGCCTTGATGAAGATAGTCTTGCATCTTGACTACACTAGACAAGATTTTGGATATTACTTCTGATTACAAGAACACCCACGAAGGGAGAACAATACAAGAATACGTAACTGATACAAGATCTCCCACAACCCGAGACCAATAGGTATGGAAAACTGGACTAGAGATGATACAGGAGATCCCACAACCTGGGACCATAGGTATAGAAGACGATATCTCTATTAGAAGAATTCCCTTCAGGGAGATGATCTAGATACAAGAAATAACTAGAAAGGATCTCGTACTACTAGATTACAATAGGACAAGAAAAGATGTCCATGGTACAAGACTAGACAAGACTAGAGCAAAAGACAAGACTAGAACTTGAACTGGAACTTGAAAGTACTTACTTGGTGATCAGGATTCCTTGAGCTCCTAAGACTGGCATCCACAAGACTGATTATGAATGTGGCCAAACCCTCCTTTTATAGGTTTTCAAGGGCAGTTATGATTTGATGATGTCATCGATGATATCATCAATTGGAAACAAGACCTTCGGATGTCAGAAGTTAGCAAATAGCCAATCGATCTTGGGGTTTTGGCACATTCGGGATGCAATGGTAGCATTAGTTTCTCCAAAATCTTAACCTAACATGAGATATACAAAATTGACATGGAATCTAAGGTCTAAGATGGTTTTCTTTGTGTCCATGACACATAGGACAATTGTATAAGTAGCTTCTCTCTCACATAATTATAATGCACTCCAATGTGCTTAGTCCTTGCATGATGTACAAGATTAGCAGCCAAATGAAGTGAGCTAATGTTATCTCCAAAGATCATTGGAGTGTATGTATCAAGCCCCAAACCTAAGCAGAGTAGCTTTAGCCACATTGCTTCTTGTGTTGCATTTGCTAGGCCTCTATATTTAACTTCAGTTGATGACAGTGCCACAGTTGGTTGTTTCTTTGATGACCATGAAATCAACTTTGATCTTGCAAAAGATAAGTGGCCAGAGGTGCTCCTCCTATCATCTTTTGAGCTAGCCCAATCTCCATCAGAGTATAGCTTGATATCCAAGTAAGATGTGAATGAATAAAATAGCCCTTCATTTATGCTACCCTTCAAGTACTTTAAGATCCTTTTGGAAACTTCCATGTGAGGTTCTCTTGGTGTATGCATGAATTGACTCAATGTACTTACTCCATAGCATATGTCCACTCTTGTTAGGGTTGCATAATTGAGACTCCCAACAAGACTTTGATAACCTGTAATGTCTTCAAGTGGATCTCCTTCATGAGTACTGAGTTTGTGGTTCAAGTCCATGGGTTTACCTGCACTTTTTGAGTTTCCCATCTTGAACTTAACTAGCATATCATGGATATAATTCCTCTAAGTAATGAAAACACCAGAATCTATATAAACAATCTCTAAACCATGCAATCCAAGATTATTGATCTTGAACTCCTCCTTCATCTGGGCTTTGATCTTCTTGATGCCATTGGTATCATCTCTTGTAATGATAATGTCATCCTCATAAACACATAGATAAATAACTTTTGAATTAGTCTTGTTAATGAACAATGAAGAATCTACCTTGCTTGCAACAAAGCTTTGCTCCTGCAAGTATGTGACAAGCCTATGGCTCCATGCTCTAGGAGGTTGCTTTATGCCATATAATGCCTTCCTTAATTTACATACATAATGGCATTTATCTTTGTCTTCATATGCTCGTGGTTGAGCCATGTAGACCTCTTCGGAAATCCTTCCATTAATGAATGCATTTTTAACATCTTATTTGCACAAATTCCAATTCTTTCAAGCAGTAATACTTACTAAAACTCTAATAGTTGGCATCTTGGCCATAGTTGAGAAGGTCTTCTCATAATCCACTCCATGGGTTTGAGAAAACCCCTTTGCTACTAGCCATGCTTTATACCTGTTGATTGTCCCATCTGAATTCTTTTTCACTTTGTAAATCCACCTAGATCCTATTACCTTCATAAATGGTTTTTTGGGAACCAAATCCCAAGTGCTATTCTCTTGAAGTGCTTCAATTTCGTCTTGCATAGGTTCCCTCCATTCTTCTTTCTTGTTGGCTTCTTCAAATGAAGAAGGTTCCTCTAACATAGAATCTTTAGCCATGTATATAGAATGCTTATAGTGATGTGTCATAGACATACCTTATGGGTTTCTTGCTCTCCCTTTGAGATCTTCTAAGTGCTTGATTGGATGAATCTAGAATATCTTCCAATTGTTTAAACTTTGTCTTGCCCTTGGACTTCCAAGCTTTGAAATCAATCTGTTCTTCAGCTTCTGAGTTGACATCCTTTGATATATGTGGTTCTTCTTGAGTCGGATTTGGAAAATCATTTTCCAAATCATAGGGTAGCTTTATTTTCCTACAATCATCTTCAAACAAGGAGTTATTTTCAAATACCACATCCCTACTAACTCTAAATCGTTTGCTAGTGGGATTATATAACCTATTTCCTTTCTGATTTTGTTCATAGATAATGAATATGCATCTTTCAGCTTTTGGATCAAGCTTTCCCCTAATCTGTGAGGGTATATGTGAATAAGCAATGCACCCAAAGATCTTACAATGATCTAAAGAAGATCTCCTGCCATTCCATGCCTCATAAGGTGTCATTCCATGTAGATAATTGGATGGAAACCTATTGATTACGTAAGTGGATGTGGAAACAGCTTCTGCCCATAAGTAATTTGGAAGTTTTTTCTCATTCAACATTGATCTTGCAGCCTCTATCATTACTCTATTTCTTCTCTCTACCACTCCATTATGTTCAGGGTGTACCTTGTTGTAATCTCTCTCTTTATGCCTCTGTCCTGTAAGAAGGAGTCAAACTCATGTGAGAAATACTCACCACCTCCATCAGATTGGAGCCTCTTCAAGCTTCTACTTGTTTGATTCTCCATTAATGCCAAATACTTCTTGAAACAAGTGAAGAATTCATCTTTATGGTTCATAAAGTAAAAGTATTTTCCATCTATGATAGTCATCTATGCATGAAACATAATACCTTGACCCTAAGATTGATGGTTCTCCACTAGGACCCCACACATCTATGTGCACAAGCTCCAAGTAGTCTTCATACATGTATCCTCTTTTGTTGAATGGTTGCCTATGTGATATGCCAAATTAGCATGCTCCACATTTGTAAATTTTGTGTTGCTTGGACACATTTGGAATGCCAAGCACACTTTGATCCTTGCATATTTTCTTCAAAGTCCTTTCACCTATATGACCTAGTCTCTTATGCCGTATCTCCAATTCAGATAGGGTTTGATCTTTGTAATTGAAGAGAGCAATATTCCTTGTATCTTCAACTTCAAATGTAAAAAGTTTACCAGATTTCTCACCTTTTGCAATCCTGTTGAAGCATTCCCGAGGGTCCTCCACATATGCTCCTTTCCTTGTGAATCTACCTATAAGCCCTTCTCAAGAACCTGTCCAACACAGATTAGGTTTTTTGTTATTGTTGCCACATGCAATAGCCTACTTAGGAGATTCATGTAACCATCAGATGCTTTAACATTTCCAATCTTCTTTACTGAGTGCCTAGTGTCATCACTTGTCTAGAATTCATGCTCTCCTTTGGGTTCTTCAAGATTAGACAACAATGCTACATTGCCTGCTATATGATTGGAGCAATCAGAATCAATATAGAATAGGTACTTTTCATCTCTACCTTGCTTGGTTGTCATATTCATGAGTAGTAGGGAATCCTCTTGATCAGTTGTATAGTTGTTGTACTCTCTTCTTCCTCTCAAGCCTCATTGATAGTTGTTCTTGTTGTAGCCTTGGTTGTAATTTTGAAGATAGTTGTTTCCTCCATTATTGAACCTACCTCTTGATTTTCCATAGCCTCCTCTATGGAAGCCTCTTCCTCTCTGATTCTTTCTGTTCCTAAAGCACTCATCTGTGGTATGCTTGGTCAAGCCACAAATGTTGCAAGCTGAAGAGATTTATGGTCTCCCCCTCCCTTACTTTCCTCCTCTGCCCCTTCCTCTAGTACCTCTTCCTCTAGCTATGAAATTCACTTGAGAGGTAGTTGCCTCTTCTTCATTCCTCTTACGTTTGCCTTTATCTTTACTCTTATTTTTATCTGTGTAAAGGGAAAAAGATTGATGAGCTTTAGAATTATCTCCATTCTTGTTGAGCTTTGCCTCATGTGTGAAGAGTTACCCCATAAATGTATTGAGGTCAAGTATCTACATGCCCATATATAGGACCATTTCTATGATAAAGGACTCCCATTTGTCATCAGCCTTTATGCCATTTATGATCTACCTTACTATCTGCTCCTCTTCTATTTCTTCTCCAATACTCCCAAGGGTCAGATACATCCTTCATCTTGGTCACATAGTGAGCTACACTTTGCTTTGGTTGCTTCTTCAAGGTTGTGAACATCATCCAAAGCTGGTTCTTCCTAGCCCTTGTATTTGATGAGAAGTATGAAGATAGTACTTCCCAAGTCTCTTTGGAGGTCTTGCAATTTTGAATATGAGGTAATGATAAATCAGATATTGAGTTGAGTATATAAGACTTCACTAGAGCATCCTTTGCACACCATGCAACTAGTCTCTCTTGCTCTTCTCTTGTAGGTTGATGTTTGCTTCTAAGAGTTGGCATTTCTTCATCTCCATATATGTATCCATACAAGCATCTTCCTTTTAGGTAAGCCTTCATCCTTAGAAACCAAGCTGGATAGTTGCCCCTTTCCACTTTTTCAATATGGAAATCCATCTCCCATTTTACCTTAATGTTGCTCTGATACCACTCTTGGAGGAGATGGTGGACACCTTCCAGAGATGAGATGGTGTTGCAAAATCCTGATTCACACTAGCCAAAATTGATTTGAGGAGTGCAACATTGACCTATTGAGATTTATAGGAAGAACAAATAATCACCCAAGCACTTTGGAATATGATCCTCAAATCATTGGATCAAAACACATGAGTAGGAGTTTCAACTATGAACCAAAACTTGCTATTTTGGTCACTACACTTGCTCAAAGAAATAAGCAGTACTCCTTCTCTGCTAGCAATTGAGTAAAATACTTTTGGGCATATCTAGTAAACTTAAATAGCCAGCTTTTGCAAGCTATTTCATTTGTTATTATAGACCATGCTCAAAGAATGATGCTTAGCAAGTTAGGGGTGCATCTCGACATTTTTGGGCACTAACAGTATGCAGACTAGTGAGCAATGTTTTGCTCATAACTCTAGATTGGCTAAGGCAATAAATATCAAACTTTGTAGCAAGAAGAACAAGAGTATACTAAATCTATACCAACGTAACTTACTAAAAATAATCAAGTATACACTGAAAAATAGATCAGTGAAGTACAGTGTTCTGAGTGGTAGATGACAGAGTAGAAGAGTTGAGATATAAGAGAACTATATGTATTAATGCACATAGATTACATTGATATTGGAAATGAATGATTGCACAATGCAAGGGTGATGATGGAGCTATGGTGTAAGCTCAATATCAACTTAGAATTCATCTTAATATCTCTTCAAATCAAGCTGCACATACCCGACTTTTGAAGTCCTCTTTTATAGCTAGAGTTGGAGCTCCTTTTTGAGTTTGAAATTCAAACTTCTACCAACAATTATCTCTAGAGTGTAGGATCTCAATCTCCATCTACCTCACCAATAATTCCTGAAAAGATTCTCCTAAGAGCTCTTGATTGAGGTGATTCCATATGTGCAGTTTTACAAGGAGTAAAAACTATATTTTACAATAGATTATTCATGTGCTAATACATGAATGCACATATGATCCTTAGGATAAAAGATCAAGCATTTAGGCTTGAAGTAATTGCACCAACATGGAGACACTCTCTTTTGGGAACTATCTTTACTTCCTAACTTTCATCGATGATTTTTCCAGGCGTGCATGGGTATATCCATTGAAAGCAAAGTCTGAAGTGTTTATGTGCTTCAAATACTTTCTGGTTTTTGTTGAAAATCTATCACCATGTAAAATGGGCACCCTTCGTTCTGATCGAGGGGGGAAATATATGTCTTTTGGCTTTAATTCATTTTTGATTGAACATGGGATAAAACATCAGTGTATAATGCCATATACACCTCAACAAAATGGAGTTGCTGAATGGAAGAATAGGTCACTCATGGAGATGGAGAGGTGTATGGTGCAGAGCTAGGCTTTACAACATAGTTTCTGGCTTGAGGTTGTCATGTGTGCAACATATGTATTTAATAGGTGTCCCACTAAAACATTGCACTCTATCACTTCATATGAGGCTTGGCATGGTCACAAGCCATCTGTTGCTCACGTGCATGTTGTTGGCTGTCTAGCATATGCATTAGTGCCTGAACAACAACACAAGAAATTGGATGATAAAGCAGTGAAATGTTTTTTTTTTGGGTAGAGTTCTGAAAGTAGTAGATCTCTTTTATCATCGAGGAGTGAAATTACCTAATTAAGGACAGTTGATGAAGGTTCATTGGTCTAATTGCTATTAATATTATTATGAAGTTTTTTAATGGGACCTTTAAGAAGAGATATCCTTGCATTTTTCTTCCCCAACGTTCTAAAGCTTCCAATTCAAAAATTTTTACTTTGGATTATATAAACTTGTGTTGATCATATTTGCATTCTCATTCATAAAATGAGTGATAAAAAAATATTTCAATCTTTGCAAGTTCTCATTTTTTACCTTAATTTTTATTATTGTTGCCTTATCTTCATACCTTATAACATAAATAGTGATATATATATATATATTGCTTTCTTTTGAAACAACATTAATACCTTTAACTCTACAAGATGCATTTCTAGTTTTTTGCATTCTGGCGTACCGTTTGTTCCTCTAACATTAATTTTGTTACATATAGAATCACAAGGTTGCCCTCATGTTCTAGAGTTCCATGCAATTTTGGTTACAATTCATAGCATCAATAAGATCAACTTTCATATAGATACTACTACTATTATAATTTAAATTTCCTTGTTGTTCTTCTTCATAAAAGTGTTCTAAAAATCAAAATTTTGCAAAAAAACATATCATTGATACTCCCAACATTCCTTAAAAAGAACCAACATATGAATACTGGTTAGATAAAAACTTCTAGAATAGATGGAAACATTGCATGTTGTCCACCCCCTCCATTATAAATAGATTGTGTTATTACTTGCTTGTATCACAAGAGATGAATATTAGAAAAAGTTGTAATTTCAAAATTTTTATTACAAATTAATAAATAAATGACAATATAGATCACCATCATCTACACACATCCATGATCATGGGAATGCTCATAGGGAAGTGATTTTAAAGAGATGCTTGCATTTCCATCATCCCTAGTAGGCTTGATCTTGGTATAATAGCAAATATAGATGCCACATATGAAAATGACTCTACATATTATATTTTGATAACTATTTGATGCTTCCATTCCAAAATTCCATAATTTTTTTGTACAATTACATAAAAAATAAAGCTACTAGTACCAAAATATATGTGTAGATACATACCTACACACACACACATATATATATATATATATATATATATATATATATATATATATATATATATATATATATATATATATATATATATATATATATATATATATATATATATATATACATATATATATATATTGTGTGTGTGTGTGTATGTATATATGTATGTATGCATGCATGTATATGTGTGTGCATGACAAAACAAGGAAGAACAATAATTCAATCTATTTTTTCTAGTTGGAGGCAACACAAGTAAATGCGATTTGGTAAAAAGACGGGTGTTTGTACAACACAAATAGTGTTTCTAGTATTGACATGCATCATTGAGTATAGTACCTTGACTTTGTTTGACCTTGATTGTTGATGATGACTTATCTATCAAACATGATCTTATGCTTTTCCCAAATTATTTCTATAAGAAACAATAGCATTAGATCATACAAAAGGAAATACAACGACTAAGAACATTCCATGGAACGCCAATAGATGCAAGGATAAACTTTGAAAATCTTGATAGTATCATTTATTAAAAAAAAGATTGATATGATCAATGGATTGCTTTTCTTTTTAATAAAAATCCACTAAAAATTTCTTTTGGTTTTCAAAGCATGCTAAGAGCTTTAGAACCCATCACCATGAAAAATAAGATAAAGTTCTTTATTGTGGCACTGAACAAAAAGCACCAAAAAATGTGCCATAATGTTTTTGACCTATTGTAGTGAGATACAACATCTAGATTCTAGATCTAGATGTGGAACTAATGGTCAATTTGGATATTTCTTATGGGACCATTGTACATGCTTAATGAAAATAAGCAATGATCCTATATTCAAGTCGGATGCATAAATAAGTCATGAATGATCGCAAAGTGAGAAGAGTGATATTTCAAGAAATTACTAATATTAACCTACAAATTAACACTACATAGAAAACATGCAGATAAAAACGTTACACAAGGATAAACTACTAGTATATCGAATTATTATACATTGGGATGCTATTAATATGTCTCTCATCCACATGATATATTGTGCTAGTTTTGTACTTTTTTATACTAATAGATGCACATGCTCCCTCTTATTATGAAGATGCTACATAGGTAGATGATCATGTCAAGTGAGAGTGTGCCAAGTTGGAATCTATTCACATGCATGGTACTAAGGAGTCATCACCTTGGCCAAAGGGTAGGAAGTCTATGCCTTCATGGGTTTAAAAATTGAAATTCACATGAGATAACACTTATCCAAAATACAAAGAGCAATTGGTTGCAAGGGGATTCATGCATCAAACAATATTTGATTTTGAGGAATTATTGTCTCCAATACTCAACATGCATACGTTGCACATATTTCTCAGATTCATTTCAAAAGAGGACTTACATTGGTCCAAAGGGAAGTGAAAAAAAAATTCAGGCTTAAAGATCTAAGAGATGATATTTACATGGAACAACTAAAGGGTTATGGAACTCCTAGCAAAGAGGGTCTAGTATGTAAACTAAAGAATAGTTTTTATGGACATAATTAGTCTCCTAGATAAGGGTTTCGAAATTTCAATGCTTTCATTAAGTATTAATGTAATAAGCACCATCATAACTATAGTAAGAGGTAGCTAGATGTTAACTTATATGTTTGATATATTATCTTGATGACATGCTCATTGTCAAAAGGTCATCAATTGATTCGGTTGAACTATAAATTTAATATGTGAGATTTAGGGAAATCCAAACATACCCTTGGTATGTAGATTAAGTCTAATACAAGTAATGTATGCATATGTTTTTCTTATAGTGAGTAAAAACACAAAATAATTCATAAGCTGAATTTAAATCATGTAAAAGAGTCGATTACACCACTGTTTACATTTTTTAAGCTAAAAAATGATGATTCTTTCATAAGATAAGAAGAATGAGTTCATGAAAAAATCCCTTATATATTTTTAGTACATAATCTCATATAGATTATGGTAGCTACCGTAGCAGACATTGCATTTGCAACAGGAATAATGAGTAGGCATATGAATATTCTTGTCAAGAAGCATTAGAAAGTGATTGAGATGACCTTGAGATATTTACATGGCACTAAGGATAAGTGTGTATGCTTGGGTAGAGGTGATGCCATAATTTTTTGATACACAAATAAACTATAATGGTTGTGTAAATATTGTTGGGTGTGCGTAGAAGTACAAGAGACACACAAGAAGCATAGACAAGGAGCACAAACACAACAAGACACACAGTGAAGATGGATGGTTGGGATAGCTCTCTCTATTGATAATTAATTAATAGAATTGAAGTAAGATTTGAATGATATCCCTAAATACAAATCACCAATACATATGAGTATATCAAGTATGTGATATCATGGGGAAAATACCTCTAGCTAGCACTAGAGTAAAAAGTGCTCATGTATAGGGAAAAGGTTCACATCAAAAGCTACTCAAGGAACACATAAGTGTAAATATTCCACCTAGAGAATTTGATGTGAACACATACAAGGAGTTAAAAATCAGCCACCACTAGGCAGTTTGCATGAAGCTTTGCGAAAAGCTTCAAACTTTCCCATGGAAGAGCGTTGGTGAATAGGTTTGCCACATTATCTTGTGTAGGAACATATACCAAATCAGTATCTCCTGAATGAATGCACTATCTCACATAGTGATAATGCACCCCAATATGTTCAATCAATGCATGAAAAACTTGATTTCATGTAGCAACGAATGCACTTTGACTATAAGTGAGAATATGCATAGAAACATCAATCTTTATGTAAAGATTAATCAATAGAAGTCTCAGCCATATGCACTCCATTGTAATTGTGAAAACAGCCCTGTACTCACATTCAAAACTCAATGTCACCACTATAAGTTGCTTCTTGCTCAACCAAGATATTCATGAGTATCCAAGGAAAAAGAAATTACCACTAGTGGACATGCGAGTATCACAACAACCCATCCCAATCATTATCCGTAAAAGCATGCAAGCATGGATGAATATCTCTACCATAAAAGAGACCTAAATTCAAAGTGCCTTTGAAATTTATAAACACACTTGTCATCATTTACCAATGTTTAGTGCTAGGGCTATGCATGAATCGACTCAACTGTGAAACTACATTTTGTATATCCAACCTTATGTTGCATGCATATATAGGACATTCCAAAGCTTGCTCACAAAGAGAATTGTCAAATGCATCACTAGAATCCTCAACTAAGAACGTGAATTGTGTCTGATCTAGTGTGGAAACTAGCTTGAAATCATCAAAGTCAAAATATTGAAGTACTTTTTCAACATACTTTGCTTGATGCATAACAACTCCCCCTGAACGCATACAAATTGGATGCCAAGGTAGTAGCTCAAAAGACCAAGATAAGTGAGATCAAAAGTATGTTGCAAATCAACCATAATGATGTCATGTGATCCCAATAAAGAGCATGCCATCAACACAAAGAAGAAGCACTATAAGATCAGCCCTATCTTTGCAAAACATAGAGCATTAGGGTGAAAAATGGCTGAAAAGGGGTTGTTTGCTAATGAAAGATTAAGGAAATTGACAAATAGAGTCTTTCCACGTGTAAAAGAATATAACATTGCTGTCTCTTTTAACGCTATGAAGAAATTCTTTTTGTAAGACAATATGTTCTAAAAGCACCATGAAAGTGATGAAGATTCTTGTATTTAGTGTACAATTTTTCGGTTTGATGCAAACTAAGATATTTTGCACACCACACAATGCATATTTTTAAAGTTCCAAGAAGGAAATGATGTTTGAAGATATGAAATATTTTTGGGTTCAGGAAATTCCTATTGATGTATAAAACACCACAAGAAATGAATTAATGTGACACTAGAACACCTCTATGGTCACCATTAACTCATTGCCACTCCAAACTTTGAGAAATGATAGTCAAAACCAAGAACTTTGCTTCTACAGAAATTCCTAGTCACTGAAATGAAATACCTTCAGTATTTTGCTAATTTCTCCTAGCTAAAGTATTATTTTTCCATGAAACTTTATAGGCTGAAACTAGAAGAGTAGAGCTTTCCAACAAGCTATCATATGCATCAAACGAATCTCTAGAACTCAAGTTATGGCTCTCACAAGATGACCCTGTATGACCTTCCAAAACTGGAAATTTTACCTGTTTTAGTAAGAGCGCCTGTTTAAAATTAGAATTCGATGCCTAGCATCGACTTGCAACGAGAATTCGATGCCGGGCATCGACTTGGGATGTTTTTGGCCACTTTTCAGCAGGGATTCGATGCCAGGCATCAACTTCCCGCATAAAGTCTTGATCTTCTGGACACCAAAACTATAGGTGATTTCATACACACTTAGAATATGACTTATCAACTGGAATTCGATGCCAGGCATCGAGTTGCTCCAACAACATCATGTTTTTCAAACACTTCAGTACTGAATGAAAAATATAAAAGAAAATATGACTTATCAACAGAGATTCGATGCCAGGCATCGAGTTGCTTGGAAAACTTGATCTTTGTAACTCATCACACAGTAGGTAATCATGGAGATAATGGAGAGAGGCTCATACACAGAACTTTACTTAGTTCTTCTCATAACTATAAAAAACTCAGAAGTTTTTACAGTTGCTTTCTCACTCAGAGAAGCACGACTATACACAGTCGTATAAAATGAACTCCTTCTTCTACTTCTTCTTTCTCTTTCTCTCTCTCTCTCTCTCCGCGTCAGTTGATACAAACTAACTTATATAGATTTTTGTATTCTCGTGATTTTAAAAAACTTCTAGAACTAAAGTGAACTAACTTTACAAATATGATACATTTGTGAATTTGTCCCTTCACATAGGCATGGGGTTTTCTTCCTAAGATTTGACCTTCAAATATATGTCTAATTAGTGAGTGTTTCTCCAACAGCTCCCCCTCAATCACTAATTGACATTCCCTGTTTCTTCATATCATCTTCTTTTCTTTTACTCCTGCCATGCTTTTGAATCTGCTGGTCTTCACACCATCCAAGCTCTTTGTCATTATGTCTGCTAATTGATCTTTAGTAGAAATGTATTCCACTTCAATCTCCTTCTCCATTACCTTTTCTCTGAGAAAATGATACTGTATCTCTATGTGCTTTGTTCTTGCATGAAATACTGGATTTGCTGCAAGATAAAGTGAACTCATATTATCTCCATGTATTGTAGGTGTACCTTGATCAATGCCTAAGCTCTTGAACAATGTCTGCATCCATATGACTTCCTTAGCTGCTTCCACAAGTCCTTTGTACTCTGCTTCAGTTGATGATAATGCTACTGTATGTTGTTTCTTTGAACACCAACTTACAAGCTTATCACCAATGTATATCATGTAACCATGAGTTGATCTTCTGTCATCTTGGTTACCTGCCCAGTCTGAGTCACTGTAGGCTCTCAACTTCAAATCTGATGTAAAAGGATAATATAATCCTTCCTTTATAGTTCTTTGATATATCTGAGAACTCTTTGACCTGCAATCCAATGTGGGTCCTTTGGACAATGCATGAATTGTGACAAAATTCCCACTGCATAACTAAGATCAGGTCTTGTTAGTGTAGCATAAATCAAACTACCCACAAGAGATTGATACTTCCTCATATCTTTGTAGTCTGCACCATCATATTTACTGAGCTTGTGATTAACTTCAAGTGGAGTTGAAGCTTCTCTGCAATTTTCCATATCAAACTTCTTCAACAAGTTCAGAAGATACCTTTCTTGTGATACATATATGCCATGATCTGTATAAGTAACTTCCATTCCAAGAAAATATGATAAATTTCCTAGGTCACTGATCTTGAATTCTTTTTCAAGAAATCTCTTTACCTCCTTGATTCCTTCATCTGAAGTACCTGTGATTATAATGTCATCTACATAAATACAAATGTAGATTGTACCTTCCTCTGTTCTTCTGATAAGTAGACTTGGGTCTGCTTTTGAACTTTGATATCCAAGATCATTGAGATACTTCACCAGTCTATAGTTCCAAGCTCTTGGAGCTTGCTTCAATCCATACAATGATCTTCTCAACCTGCAAACAAAATTTGGATACCTGGAATCTATAAACCCTTGAGGTTGTTCCATGTATACCTCATCTGATATGTATCCATTCAAGAATGCATTTTTTATATCCAATTGACTTAGGGTCCATCCTTTTGAAGCTGCAATAGCAATGATTGTCCTTATAGTTGACATCTTAGCTACGGGACTGAATGTCTCATCATAATCTATGCCATAGGTCTGGGCATAGCCTTTCACCACCAATCTAGCTTTGTATCTGGCTATACTTCCATCTGCAAGCTTCTTCACTTTATAAACCCATTTATTTCCAATTACTTTCTTACCATTTGGTTTAGGAACAAGTTCCCATGTCTTGTTCTCCTCCAGTGCATTGAACTCTTCCTTCATTGCTTCTTCCCATTGCTTCTTACCTTTAGCTTCATCATAGTTCTGAGGTTCTTCATCATCTTTGACCATATATGCATAGTTCTTCTGAGTTATGTAAGAAGTATCATAAGAATACCTTTCTGGTTGTCTCCTTGTCCTGCTTGACCTTCTTGGTTCACATTCTTCATATGTGTCTGGATACACTTCTTCATCAAATATAGGAGCTTCTTCATTTCTTCTTGTTAATCCACTTGTGGATGTACTTGCTTGCATATAGTCTTCATCTCTATTCACCTGCACAATTGATTTTCCTTTCTCACATCTTCTTACCTCTTCTTCAAATTCTTTAGCTGTATGACTTTGATCTGCATACCAACTTTTCTGTTCATCAAATGTAACATCTCTAGAAACAAGAAATTGTTTGGTTAAAGGATTCCACAATCTGTAACCCATCTGCTTTTCATCATAACCAATGAACACATATTTTTCTGCCTTTGGTTCAAGTTTATGCCTAAGCTGTGATGACACATAGGCATATGCAATTGATCCAAACACTCTACAATGATCTAGTGTTGGTTTCTTACCCCACCAAGCTTCATATGGAGTCATTCCATTCAGAGCTGCACATGGTAATCTATTCACAAGATATGTAGCTGTATTTACAGCCTCAGCCCAAAGATAATTTGGACAATTCTTCTCCTTTAGCATAGCTCTAGCAAACTCAACCAAAGTCCTGTTCCTTCTTTCTGCTACACCATTTTGTTGTGGTGTATACCTGCAAGTTATTTCTCTCTTAATACGTGCATTCCAAAGATAATCATTGAACTCTTGGGAGAAGTATTCTCCCCCTCCATCAGACCTTAGTCTCTTAAGCTTTTGACCTGTGACTCTCTCTGCATATGCATGAAAATGCTTGAAAGCTCCAAACACTTCTGATCTTTCCTTCAAAACATATCATGTTATCCATCTTGTAGCATCATCAATGAAAAGAACATAATACCTTGAGCCATTGATAGATCCTTCTTTTGTTGGTCCCCATACATCTGTATGAATGAGCTCAAGTACTCCATCATGTTTGAATCCTTTCTTTTGAAATGCTAACCTGTGTGCTTTACCCATTTGACATGCTTCACATTTGTAAACCATATGTTGACTTTGCACATTTGGTAATCCTAGTACAGACTGATTAGCAACCATAGCTTTAATTCCTCTTTCATTGAAATGACCTAATCTCTTATGCCAGAGATCAAGTTCTGTAATCACTGCTTCACCATGTGTGAGCAAAGCTTGACCAATGTTCCCTTGCACTCTTAAAGTAAAGAGTCTACCTTCTTTCTTACCAGAGACAATCTGATTATATCCATTCTCTGGATCTTCCACAAAAACTCCTTCATTTGTAAACCTGACTTGAAAACCTTTTTCAACTATCTGTCCCACACTAATCAAGTTTTTAGGTATTGTAGGAACATACAAAACATTGGTTAGCAAATCTGCTCCACTCTTGCATTTCACTTTTCCAATTGAATGTACACTATGTCTTGTATTATCACCAGTTTGAACTGTGTGACTAGAAATGCCTTTTTCCAATTCTGACATCAATTCTATGTTTCCTGAAAAATGATTAGAACATCCAGAGTCAATGTAAAATACCTTTAGATCTTCTTTATCTGATGTGTTGATTGAGTTCATCATCAATGATGTATGACTTTCATTCTGTGTGTCATTTGCATAGTTGTAGTAGATGGTGTTGTAGGATTGATTCTGTCCCCAACTTCTTCCTCCACCTCTACCATAGCCTCCTCTTTGACTTTGTCTACCTCTTTGAAAATTACTTTGATATCTTCCACCTCGACCTCTGCTATTGTTGTTTTGATTCTGGTTTGATCCTTGTTGGTTGTGCCAACAGTCATGAGCCAAATGATTACTCAATCCACAGATCCAGCAAGCCTTCTTGTTGTTATTTTGATTACCTCTTCCTCTTACAAAACCTCTTGCTCTTCCTCTACCAGTGCCTTTACCTCTTGCATAATAAGCTTGAGAACTAGAGTCCTCTTCATCCTTTGCTTTACCTTTATCTCCTTTCTTCTTATTCTTCATGTACATTGCAGAACTTTGTCCTTTATCTCCATCTCCCTTCAAGTCTTGCTCATATGTGAGCATCAAACCAAGCAACTGGTTCAAATCTGGAACATAATGATTTAATGAAAGTTCTGTTGATAAGACAAAAGGTTTCCACCTTTCATCCCCTCTCAAACCTGCAAGTAATTGAGCAATCAATCTGTGATCTTCAACATCTTCATCTATGGATCCAAGACTATCTGCTAGATCCTTCATCTTAGTGACATAATCACTAATACTTTGACTTGGCTTCTTCTTGAATGTTGTAAACTCTGACCATAGACTTGCTTTCCGTGCTTTAGTAGTGCTTTGGAAATGATATTCCAATGCATTCCATATATCTTCAGATGATTCCAATCCTCTGATGTGTGGTAGCAAATGATCAGAGATTGTATTGTAAATGTAAGCTTTTGCACTTGCATCCTTCTTCTGCCAATGCTTTAAAGCATCAAGTTCTTCTTTCTTTGGTCAGCTTTCATCTTCAAATACTGGCTTCTCTTCTTCACCTGTTACATATACCATGAGATCCTTACTCATAAGTAAGGCTTCCATTCTCATTACCCATGCGGGGTAATTATCTTTGTCCAGTTTGTCAATGGAGATATGGTCTGCCATACTCCTTCCCTTCTGCTGCAACCTGTGAGCTTAAAGGATAAAGGATAATACCTTTTGAAGTTCTTTGTGTATGATGATACTTTTGAAGTAACCTTTTGATGCCTTGTGTCTTCAAATGCTTCACCTTTCAAACTTTAATGGAAAACTTTACAAAACTTCTCGTACCTTTGTCGTCTTCCGCTCTCGAGAATCTTTCTGCTCTGATACCACTTGTTGATGTATAAAACACCACAAGAAATGAATTAATGTGACACTAGAACACCTCTATGGTCACCATTAACTCATTGCCACTCCAAACTTTGAGAAATGATAGTCAAAACCAAGAACTTTGCTTCTACAGAAATTCCTAGTCACTGAAATGACATACCTTCAGTATTTTGCTAATTTCTCCTAGCTAAAGTATTATTTTTCCATGAAACTTTATAGGCTGAAACTAGAGAAGTAGAGCTTTCCAACAAGCTATCATATGCATCAAACGAATCTCTAGAACTCAAGTTATGGCTCTCACAAGATGACCCTGTATGACCTTCCAAAACTGGAAATTTTACCTGTTTTAGTAAGAGCGCCTGTTTAAAATTAGAATTCGATGCCTAGCATCGACTTGCAACGAGAATTCGATGCCGGGCATTGACTTGGGATGTTTTTGGCCACTTTTCAGCAGGGATTCGATGCCAGGCATCGACTTCCCGCATAAAGTCTTGATCTTCTGGACACCAAAACTATAGGTGATTTCATACACAGTTAGAATATGACTTATCAACTGGAATTCGATGCCAGGCATCGAGTTGCTCCAACAACATCATGTTTTTCAAACACTTCAGTACTGAATGAAAAATATAAAAGAAAATATGACTTATCAACAGAGATTCGATGCCAGGCATCGAGTTGCTTGGAAAACTTGATCTTTGTAACTCATCACACAGTAGGTAATCATGGAGATAATGGAGAGAGGCTCATACACAGAACTTTACTTAGTTCTTCTCATAACTATAAAAAACTCAGAAGTTTTTACAGTTGCTTTCTCACTCAGAGAAGCACGACTATACACAGTCGTATAAAATGAACTCCTTCTTCTACTTCTTCTTTCTCTTTCTCTCTCTCTCTCTCTCTCTCTCTCTCTCTCTCCGCGTCAGTTGATACAAACTAACTTATATAGATTTTCGTATTCTCGTGATTTTAAAAAACTTCTAGAACTAAAGTGAACTAACTTTACAAATATGATACATTTGTGAATTTGTCCCTTCACATAGGCATGGGGTTTTCTTCCTAAGATTTGACCTTCAAATATATGTCTAATTAGTGAGTGTTTCTCCAACAATTCCATGGTCATTCGGCGATAGGGTTTACATCAAATCTAAAGTTTCCACATGTACAAAGCCTTTTTATCTATAGATGGTGGCAAACTTGTGAACGTCGGTTTCTCGCTTTGAGCATTCTTCTTCTTCTTGATTCTAATAACTTCTTCTTCTTCTCGATTCTAACGGCTTCTTCTTCTTCTCGATTCTAATGGCTTCTTCTTCTCGTCATACTTCTAATCGTGTAACCTCATGTGAGGTTTACAACAGAAGAGAGGATTCTTTGTGGAGACCTCTTTCTGTGAAGTTAAATGAATGGGTAACTATGCTTCCTAGCTGTAGAGGTGCCCATAAAGTCAAGTGTGCTAAAAGAGATGACACAAGAGACCATTGGAGTGGACGTATTTGTAGTTTCAAATTGAAGAGACCCGGTTGGTTTGCAAGAGTACAACATGTGTACAACGCTAAGGATCTTATTCTAAAAAATCATCTGCAATTCCCTTCGTATTGTAAGTGAAGTTTTACAATGCTCTTCTATCATTTCAGTTGTTTTTGTATAACAACATATATGTTTTTGTATTGCATATATTTTTCCTTCCAATATTCTAGAGTGGCAACCTCTTGAATGTTTAATAGGAACATTCAAAGTTCTTTGTAAGGAATATGTAGAACTTATGTATGCAGACAAATCTATTAAATTTTTCAATAGCATATTTTTCCATTTTGCAGATTATCAGGTGCCATCAGGGAGGAGCTCTTATGGAAATATCATACATCTACCTGCTCCTTGCATCTTTTCATTAGATTGGGATGCTCCTGATCATTCAACAGAAGGTGGAAAAGAAAGCTTGTCTCGATAGCCTTGGACTCAGAGGAGAGCTGTCCAAAAGTATTGAATTATCCAAATTCTCAATCTAGGAAAATAATTATCAATGCAAATTGGAAATTCAAAAATGTAAGGGAGCTCCTAGAATACCTTGATGAGGCATCATCACAGTTCAGATTCTCAATTGATGATGTAATAGTTAACATTAGATCAGAGAAAACATTATCTTGCATAACTTGTCTACCACCTAGGGTGATCAAGTTCCAACCCTTTAGATTTTAACAAGTCTCCTTCCTTAAGAAGCTTTTTTTTCAAACTTCCATTGATTTTTCTTTGTAGGATGGTGACTAAGAATGTGACTGATTACATCACTTCAATTATGTCTTTTTATGGACTATATTCATATTGGCATTTTTTTTTGTGTTTAATTTCAAGATTCTGATTAGGTTTCTATTGTGCATGATTATAAAGGAACTTGCATGAGTAAATTCTAGGTGACTCAAGAATATAAACCAAGAAATTATTACATAATATATCTCCCCTTTTAGAACATTTTTCCATACTTCCATTGATTTTCCTTTGCAGGATGGTAACTAAGAATGTGACTCATTACATCACTTCAATTATGGCTTTTTATGGACTATATTCATATTGGCATTTTTTTTTTCAACATTCTGATGAGGTTTCAATGGTGCAATGATTATATAGGAACTTGCATATGAGTAAGTTCTAGATGAACAATACTTTTACCTCTCAATAACTAGCTTCAATTTAAGTATTTGAGTCTATCCAAGGTGCACATTAAAAATTCTCCATGCTTGTCTCCATGGTGCACATAATTAGGAATATTAAAAAGTGTGGAGAACCTAGTGCAAATTCCAAGTCAAGTGATATTCAAAATATGTAGAACATGAAGTTTAGTCATATTACAGTGTAGATGAGATTAGAGAAGATGACCAATCCAAGTGACTAGGGCAATCCAAGCTTCTCGGATCGTCCTTATTGCTTGAATCAGTCGTGTATTACAAACTACCAAAACGTTCTTCAAAACGTGAATTTTGCATTAAGCTTTGAATGATGAGCAATACCACTTTCCATCTAAACTCATCTTATGCATAGTTTCCTTGAGAGGATGGTATGAAAAAATGGAAAAGATTGGATGACACAACCGATACAAGTGATACGGGCCATCCGAAATTCTCCGATTGCCTGTACCGTTTGCATCGGTCGTGTCACAAAAACTTCTCTATCCTCTTCACATTTAACTTTTCAACAAGGATAAAGTAAAAAGCACACAAAATAGACATTTTGATGACAAGACCAATTCAATTTTGCTTGAACCATGCAATGAAGTCACTTTTGCTTAGTTCTCAAGAGGATCAATTCAACATTACATCACTCAAGGCATATAAATATAGTTACAATGACCATCTTCCAGATGAACACTAGCATAATTACATGCAATTTTTACATAAATAAATCTTCCAACAAATGTTGGTCACACATTAGATTATAATCTTACATTCAAAAAATATAATGTTTCACCCTTATTTTCTATCCTTTTTGGAGCCCTCACCTCTACTCTTATTCTTTGGCCCATGCTTCAATGGGGAGTGAATAGGAAACCCTTTCTTCCTTTCTTTAGACTTCTTTTTATCTGGTGTGGTGGTGGAGGTGAGTCTGGATCATAAGGGCATATTGCATGTTTCATAATGGCATTTATTCCTCTCTCCCTGATCAAGATGACCCATGCATCTCGATAGTCTAACAAGTTTAACTCAGGATTGTAAAACCTTCTTTCCAAGAACCTTACTACATTTGCAATCACTCTCCAGCCACATGAGGCACTCTCTTTCTATAATGGCACATTTATTTGAATGTATCCAAACCTTTTTTCTTCATTCAATTTAGGAATTCCTGGAAAGTTGTGATCAATATGCATTTTGAGAAGCTTAGCAACACTGCAAGGTAAACTTAAACTCAAAATGGATGGCAAGGCTTTAAAATAGAACACAACAAAACGTATGGCAAGGCTTACACTATGCAGTTTCTATGTTGTGGTTGGAGAGAATTCCTTGCTAACTTCTTTGTCCTAGCCATAACCTACAAAAAAAAAGAGTTTAAGTGCTTGGAAGAAATTTAAAAAGCAAAAATACTAATGTAAAAAAGCTTTCAGTAAACACTCAAGAAACAAGACTGATGCAAGCAATTAGGGTCATCTCAAAATCCTTGGATGTCCCTAATTGCTTGTATCGGTCATGTTAACCTACACAAAAAAGATTTAAAAGCTTGGAAGAAATTTTAAAAGAAAAATAACTAATTAAAAAAGCTTTCACAAAGCACTCAAGAAACATGACCGATGCAAGCGATTAGGGTCATCTGGAAATCCCCCAATCTCCCTAATTGCTTGTATCGGTCGTGTTGTAAAATGATTGATCATGACGACCAATCCAAGCAATTAGGGGCATTTGAATCTTCCCGATGCCCGTAATCGCTTGGATCCGTCATGTACAAGCTTTTGTGATCCACCATACCTCACACAAAATGTGGTCTATGGAAAGTTTTGAAAAGCATGTAAAAAACTCGAAGACAATGGCAAGTTGGTGCTAGCAAGGAGTTCACAACAAAATGAAAAAAAGTGTATAGAGGAGCTTAAATAGGTCTCTGGAATGAGTTGATTGTTGGTGACATGTGGTAGTGTGTGATTGCTCCATGTCATCTAGCCGTTATGAATCCCAACGTACAATGCCATGTGGCATCATTTGAGTGGGCCACATCATCTAGTGGTTGTGATTCCCAACATCTTCCACCACATGGTGCTCGCTTATTTGTCCACATCATGTGACCATTACCTGATCCTCCTCGACTATAAATACGAGTCCCCTTCACCATTTCACATTTTCAACCTTCATAGAATGTCTCTCTTAATCATTGTGCATACTTGTGCTTCATACCCGATACACCTGATACAAGGGATTACACACATTTGACCAACCTTTGACTAGCTTATTTTGCTTGCATCCGTCGTGTTCTCCACTAGGACACATACTTGTGCTTCATACCCGATACGACCGATACAAGCGATTACACGCATTTGACTGGACTTTGACTTGCTTGGGTGTACAATTCAATTATACTTCCATTTTCCTTTTGATGACTCGTGCAAAAAAACCTACTCATAAAATAAATCGTATCATTTTGCTAGATGGACATATGTTCATACATTCTCACCTCATATTGGCCATTGGCTTGCACATGCACACAAGTGAAGTACTTGGGATATGATAACACACACCTCACTAAGGGAAAACATATCCCCGCACTCTCATATATCCATATCTACTTATAAGATAACACAATCCATGTGGAAAGAATGATTTATATGAATGCCTTTATGCAATCCCCACACGATTTTCTTTTGCTCAAGGTTCAAAAGCACACCAACAACCATCACCTTAATCATAAAACCTTACATAAATAAAAAAAAAAAATCAATGTGATATTCGATGCAACATATTCCCCTCCACTTGCTTGTGACGTCGTCCTCGACGAGTATCTTCACAACCTATGCAACCTTGCTTTTGACCTGTCACTTGTTCAAAGGGTTAGCTCTTTTTCATAAAGATACATAAAACATCAAGACCCAATTACCCAAATCATTTAGCCATGATCAATCACACAAACATATTCCAATTTCTCTACTCTCACACATCCACATCCATTTTACACTAGCTCAACTGCTCCCAACCTTCTCATCCACAACTCCTTTCCCATCTCATTCTCTCTTGCAATAAATCCTCAACAAAAAATCATTTCATCCATATGCTTTCCTTAATCCACGAGATAAATGCAATAAACCAAACCAATGACTCAAAAGGGATAAAAATGCTGCCATAAAGAGCCAACCCTCAAAGGCCTTCTTGCAAACATATGGTCAGTCAACATCACCTGCTATCATTCAAACAAAATCCCGTACCTGCCTCGAGTGCCTTGGCATAGTTCTCCTCCGTCAATGCACCCTTCTCATCTGCAAACTCATAAAAAAGGTGAATCCCAAAAACATGGAAAGAGGGTCAAAAATGTGTTTTACAGTGTATCTACATCTCATACTCCCTCTATACCTGCTATGTACATGTGACCTAAAACAAGGCCTCCTAAAGCACAATCTCACCTCACATCCCAAAAAACCGATCACCAAAAATGAAGCGAGACATAAGTGAAGAATTTCCAAGAAGCACATGCATCATTTCCAGCCTTTGGAACGAACCTATCAATAACATAGGAAGATTCAAATTTGATAAGTTTCTTATAACTAACCAACCATGCACATATAATAATTATACCTTCATAAGCCTTGGCCTCGAGTGGATTGATCTACCAATAGCCAAAATCTCATCCATGTAAGTACATACATGCAAAAAACACATCCATCCGGGTGATCACCACCCTCCTCTCTATATCTCCCCTGAGGAGTGGGAACTTTTCCTTTTTCTTTGTTTATTTTAATTCATGAGTTGGTCTATGTTGCAATTGGATGCGATCGTGGCCCTAACCACTCGGCTAGGTTTGTTCCACCCATCTACCAACACAACATAGCACACAATGAACATATATATGATGTATACACGCATATATACATGCTAGCCCATAGCGAAGGTGGGTGCAGCTCATGGTCTCGACTTCCCGGCCAAGATGGTTCCACTCCCCTATCAACCTGTTATGGTGCGAAGCACAAAAGAGATATGAACACATCACAATCAAGGCCTATGATGAAGTTAGCATCAACTCACGGTCCTCACCACCCGGTCAGGATGAGTCTACTTGCCTATCAACCCATCATAGTGCATTGGCACACATATATGTTGGTACATTTTGCAATCCTTGATGCTTTACCAAATATCAAAGGTTACTTCATAAATTGTTGTGTGACTACCCATAAGTCACATATGAACACCTCTTGTAAAAAAATATGAGTTTAATGCTCAAGATAAATGTAAAAGGTAAGGATTCAGAGAATCTTGTGACTCTAGGAGATACACTTCATACCCACCTAGTAGTTAGAATCAAATCAATTAAGATCCTAAAATCTAGGGTCACCTTTTAGGTGGAAAATGCAAAATCAAAATCATCTCACATCTATAAAAGCACATATGTTTAGTTGCAGAAATATAGCACGAAGAAGGACTCATAGAGCTTCAAGATTCTAGCTACACTAAGCCACCACATGTATGAGTAACCCTTCATCTTCTCCTTCGTATCATACATTCATAATCGTATACATTTGATTTAGTTAGTACAAGCTTCTTCATGTCTTCTGTTATCTGTTGCTAAGTGTTCATTTGAGTGAATTTGTTTTGAGGATTTCTCTATGAATACTTATCCAATTGATGTGACTAAACTTGGGATATGTAGTGCAGACCGTCTAGTTCTGTGCTATAAATTTTTACATCATTGAATCCATTATATTGTGAGATAATATCGCTGCAATTCATCTATGTCTGCTCACTATCATCTTCCTAGAAAGTCAGGATTACACCCCTAACTTCCTAATATGATTTATCATCATGTAATCATCCTAGATTAGTTAAATAACTTCCTATAGCAAGCTTAGGACTTCAATTAGCTATGTCTAAATGAACTTGGGTCAATTGCAATCAATGAGTGAGTACTTAATGATTTTATGAGAAGAACCAAGACCAAAAATAGCAAGTTTTTTGGAATTCTTCAATCTTGAAAGCTATCTATTTTGACATAACTATTTGAAGTTGATGCTCAAAAATACATTATAGATCCAAATGCATTTTTGGGAAGCTAAAGATGTCTACTAAGGTACTCTGAAGCTACATTGGCCGGTGTAGAGTAGGATTTGTGCAGCACCACCCCATCTTTGGAGTGTATCCAACCATCTCCTCACAGTGGTATCAAAGCAATCATCATCTCAACATGGGAGATGCATTTTCATCATCAATTAAAAAATTGGATCGAGGTAATTACTCTTCCTGGACTATTAGAATGGAGGCATATCTTCAAGGTAGAAATCTCTATGGTTACATATTTGGAGATGAGTTGATGCCAGTACTTAGAAACAAAGGTCAACCTACTCAAGAAGAACAAGAAAGGTTAACAACATGTTGCTCAAAGGATGCTTTAGTTAGGCCTTATATTCTCAACTGAGTTTTTATTTCTTACTTCCACACATTAGGAACTACAAGACATCACAAGAGACTTGGAATGCACTTGAAGCATTCTTTTCTTCAAGTACTAGAGCAAGGAAGAACCAACTATGGATGGAGTTCACAACACTCAAAAAGATGCCCAAGCAAAGTGTGACTGATTATGTCACCAAAATGAAGGACCTAGCTAATCAACTTGGAAGCATTGCAGAAGTCATTGAAGAGGAGCAGATTGTAAGAGAAGTGATCAATGGAGTCAAGGCAGATGATAAACGGGAAGCCTTCACCACAGCAATGGATCTATACATGGATATGCAGGTACCTGATTTCAATACTCTGATGGGGCAGCTATTCACTCATGAAGCCAAGCTTGTGAAGAACAATGAAAACTCAAAATGTAGTCAATCCTCTGCCCTATACACTGATAAAAATAAGAGTAAAGATAGCAAAGGCAAAGGCAAAAGATCACATGATGAAGCTAGTACCTCCCAAGGTAATTTTGCAAGAAAAGGTAGAGGTACAAGAGGAAGATGTAGAGCAGGTAGACAAGGCAGGGGAAGATTCCAAAGTCCCTCTCCATGTGCTATATGTGGATTGACTAACCATACAACTGAGAATTGTTTCACGAATCCTAGGAATCACAAAAGAAGAGGCTTCAATAGAGGAAGTTATGGAAGAGGAAGATCAAATAATTTGAATGGCTACAAAAACTACAACAACATCAATAACCAACGAGGATATAGAGGAAGAAAAGATTAAAAAAATTATAATGAAGAGAAGATACAAGAGGACTCACTTCTGTTGATGAACATGACCATGGAGCAAAGTAAAGCAGATGCGCATGTGTTCTGTATAGATTCTGATTGTTCAATCATGTAGCACGAAATGTGGCATTTGTATCTAACTTGGAATATCCCAGGAACAAACATGAGGTTCAAGCAGGAGATGACACAAGGCACTCAGTTGAAAAGATTGGAAATGTGAAGACACCAGATGGAAATATGAATCTACTCAACAAGGTATTATACGTACCTACAATAACCAAGAATTTGATAAGTGTTGGAAAAAATGTAGAGAAAGGATTGTAGGTAATATTGGTGCAAATGTACAAGCCTACACATTTGGCTTAGCATGGAAGGCATTGTGTGGAAGCACTTGATGAGTCATGTGAACCATAACTTGTAACTACTTGATCATTTACCATTGTAAATCATTAAATTCTTGGAGAATCTTGTAAAATCTTATAACTCATGGAGTTAGGAGGAATATTACCTACAAATTCAAGATGAG